>JACXGI010010648.1:0-27074 GCA_016801175.1 Esox masquinongy
TATCCAGGCAAGGGCGTAAGTGTGAGTCTGATATTGGGGAACACACATTTAACTAAGTGTGAATGTTAATGTATTCTATAACTGTCTGTTACAGAATACAGAAAGTAACTGTTTTTTAAATATGTAGTTCTGTGTTTTTCCACTTCTAGTTCGATTCCCTTTGTCCATGACTACGTTAGATATAGACACGCTCTGGTTAAAAAAAGGTGTTGGCATTATTTACCAATGAAGTGCGAATAGGACCAGTGCAACCGACAGTTTAGTTCAGAGGTAGTCTGGTTGAAAATACTGGGAGCGATAATTGTTTCCACAACACTCGCTTGCAATACTCAATATGTCTGGAAAGGTTGTAGCAAATAGATAATTACCGCAAACAATGTTGTCTACTCAATATGCTTTCTGTACCGATGCCTTGCAGGTGTTGATAGGACTCAAGCGTTCAGTGTGAAAATTCCAGTTTGACTTTAAGAAAGTAGTGATTTCTGAACATGCAATAGTCCTAACTGGCATTGGTAAATTATACCTTGTGTGACTTTTCTGCATGGTGGGACTTTTCAGCTGGAAAGGCATTTGAGATAGATGATAATGTAACCAGAGTACATTTTTAAAATGACTAATACTACAATGAAGTTGGTAACATAGCCAGGCATGTTAGTCCAGCTTTAAGTTTTCCAATCTGCTCCTATAGACCGCCTTGAATTATTACTTCTTACTCTCTTACCTGTTGGTTTGTGGCCTCTCTCTCCCTCGCTCAGCCTACCGTTCTGATCCGTGCTATTGTTATGACTGTGTCTCTCCTGAATGAAGTAAACACATACAATACAATCCTAAATTCAGCTGCTGTCCTGCTATCAGAGATCCTATTAAATGACTGACTGATTTACATGACAGATCAACAGTCTATCTTGGTGTGGCACTAATCAATGATTTACCTGTTGGTTTGTGGCCTTTCTCTCTCTCCTTGCTTGTTCATGTCTATCACTTTCCTGCCATGATCATACATACCATGAACCAAATTCTTAAAATATTGAACACACTAGCTATATCACACTAGCTATATCCAGATGATTCAAAACAAACTGAAGAAAAAAAATTGTCAGCAATTGTGTGTAGATTGCTACCAAGAACCTTAGCTACTTACACTCCATTCTTGACTGGTTGTGGCTCGTCCATTACTTAGCTAGCTACTTGCAGACCCTATGGTGAAGACTAAGACAGAGATTGTGCAAATCTTTTTAGCAGGCGTTCTTCCTCAAATCATTCACTATCACTTTTCACACAGCCATAGGAACTACTCTGTTATCTAGCAAGCACCTACAGTAACGTTTGTTGGATTAAACTTGAAAATAAAGATAGCTAGCTAACTACATCTTAACTATTTTTTAGCCAATTTGAAATCTTATATTTTATCACGTTCATTCGTTCTATAGCTATGAAAATGTATTGATGTTTATATACGTTGTACTTACTGTGAAAACAAAACTTACAGCTACAGTAATTCACTTAGCCAGCCTACACACACTACTCGTCATGAAAGAATGAATGATAATGTTGGATTCGGTCGCGATGGGGACATGACAAGTTCCAAAGTGTCATTTTTCCAAAATAAAATTATTACGCAAAACAACATTATTGGGGGGGGGACACTTTAACCCGTTTCTAATATTGGGGGGGACATGTCCCCTCCGTCCCCCCGGCTCCTACACCCTTGTATCAAGGTAACTTCAGGAGTAACTTTGTGACATTGGGTGTAACTTCCCGATTAACCCGTACTACAAAAGGGGTATACGTTTTACCCTAGGTATGTGGTCATGGCAATTTATGCTGCATCTCTAAACTTCACTGAGCAGGTTATATTCGTGGTTAACTTTAAAAACCATGCAACTCCTCTAGATTTCCCCGATGATATTCTCTATGAAAGGTATTGATTCTATTCTGAGGGAATTCAGCATCTTTGACGGCTTCTAGTGCCAGATGTCTCTAATGCCACGCGCCGGAGTAAAGCCCTCACTGTTGAACAGACACCTTGCTTGGTGATATTTTGCCAGTGGACACTTCATGTATTCCATGGGTGATGCTGAGCATCTGGGCCCAGTTGTTTAAAAAGTTTAATCTGGATCAGAATGGATCCATTTTGAAAATCCCATGTTATGCTCTCCAGGATCGGGTAATCCATTTTACATTTGTGCCAGTTTGCCAAAGCAACATTGGATTGGATCACCCTGATCCAGATACTAACTTTTCAAGTTCACCAAATCCGGATTACCACCGCTCTAAATGGGACTACATATCACAATGTAGGCTACTGGCTATGTGAAGCAGTGTTTCCCGATCCTGGTCCTCGCGACCCAAAGGGGAGCACGTCTTTGTTTTTGCCCTAGCACTCGCACACTAGTTTGCTTGTTTCAGTGTATTTGTTTATTTTGGAGTGTTCATTTGTTTCTGACTATTTCTGTTTCAGACTGTGAAATACTTTTAAACCGGCAAAAAAAATCATTAATTTGAAGCTGGTTAATCAAGTGAATAGCTTACTTTAAATTTGACTATTCAGAAACTATTTTGATGGAAGTACCAAACGGTTTTGTGTTTTAGTATCAAAACAATATTTATGTTTTGGTAAACTGTGGATGACTGTTCATTCTACTCAAACACATTGAGATACTGTCTTTACAACTACAGGGAGTAGTAACCACAGGGAGTATCTGCTGGGAAAATGAGGAAAATGTTCAAGTTATTTCGAAAGGCATCTCAGACGCAAATCTGGCATCACGCTCCAGATATACAGTATATCACTTTTAGACTTAGGGTAATTCTAACCTTTAGACACTGATAACTACTGGTATGTGCTCTCTGATGCATTTTAGTTACTGCTTAAGGGGGTAATACATGCACGCACACACGGACAGGAACACGCGCACACACACACGTAAAGAATTTTTAATAACAGTAATATGGCAAAAGTTGTTAGACACAATACATATATGCATTTCCTAATTAGAACAAGTTAATGTGAAATCTGTTGAAATTCAAACCCTGTTGACAACAAAACCAAGAATGAAATGCTCACTCCAAACAGGCTGGTTAAATGTCTTTTTAAGTGGCATGTGAAGTAGTTCAATAGTGCTGAAATTTGTTTTAACAAGTGTGAATTAAAAAAAATTCTAGTACTAAGTACTCCCCCTATTTTTCAACCATCCAGATTTTGTAATATCCAGACTTTGCCTTGTTGCAACAACTCTACAGTACGTAGGAACAACCTATGATTGAGGCATGTTTTTTCCAATCTCATATTGCCAAGTGTTTCCGATACTTATCACCCTGCTAGCTCAACCAGGAAGCAGGTACACGTCAGTTTAAGTTAAACACCTTTCCCAGCTTTACGACCATGATTGAGATTGAACGTCCCTGACATTAACCACAAGGGATCGCTAAAGCGCAACATGACATTATAGCTATGTCCAACTTTACACACTGAGCCTATATGTTCTACACATGAATGCAAAAAACACTATATAATACTGTAGAAAGTGTGGAACACTGAGCATTGGAAACTGTCACATAATGCATAGTATTTTTATCCTCTATCATAATCAATTATCCAATGAATCTATGGGCAAAATTGTGCTCCATTTCAGAACATTGTTGTTTGTGAAATAATGAGAGGGAGCTGTGTATGTACAAACGTTTCTATCAAAATATATAATGCAGATATAGACATCACTATTGTCTGCTATACAATGACAATCCCACCACAGCTTTGCATCGGCTCTCTTTTTTTTACCACATTGAATACATCGCTATAACTGCAGAATAGTATATTATGCACTAGGTTTGCTCAATCACCATAGATTAAGATGCCATCATTCAGGTTTTCCAAAAACAAAATAGAAACAATATATTTATTGTAATTCTTGAAGTATTCACATATCCCAAGGAGATTTACATATGATGGCCACATAGAAAGTGGTGAACATACATCTAACCACAACCCAAACATGTAAAGTGCATTTGATGCACAATGCTGCATTTGTTTTGTTGTTTTTTTATTTCTTAATCTGTCATTGGACCGAAGTGAAACATTCAAACTTCCCAATGTAATATTTAAATAAATGAGCTCACTCTTATTTTATGTCCCATAAAATACAGTACATCTGTATGCAAACCCATCAACGCACGTGTAATCATGCAGAAGCGTTTGGGGAGACGTCTAACCTCACCCCATCTGGAAAAACTTTAGCATGAACAATTTCACTCCAGCCATTACCCAAATGTTGGTATAAATGTTATGCTAACAAAAATCACCGGGGAAAAGTAACAGAGTGAAATGCAGACAACTAATAAACCTACATATCAGCACTGCAATCCATAACCAATGCCACTTATGTTGAATGGCTTTGTAATGAACAGAAGACAGCATCAGTGTGTTAAACGTAAGCCAAATGCAGCATGAAGGGCTCAGTGCAGTTTAAAGTGCAAGGACTCATAGGGCTCTAGATTCTCATTGGCCCCCAAGTACCTTCCCAGGAGAGCTGCATGCTTCCACTGCAAGGAGCTACATGGACAGTAAGGGGAGGTCAGATACTTCATAAAACTACACACACCCCATGTGCATTAACTATTTTTATAAATAACCATTCATAAGGAATTAGAAGTGAAGTTCTCCACCAGAACCAGTGCTTCCCAAATAACCACTCCCAAAAACACCAGAGACATTGTAGGATTAGTTGTGCTGGTTTCTTTGAACTGCATCAGAACTGACTGAGTTTGCCTGATGTGTAGTAGCACACTTCATTAGTGATAGCAGTTTAGCCTGGCTATGCACTCGTCCATAGGCAAAACACTAAAGTGCAGTTACTTGGCAACCCAGCCCAAAAGGTTAAGACCACATACACCAATGGTATAAACATGCAGTGACTATTGTCTCAAAGATTGAGGTGGTTTGGTTTGACTAAAGTGTTAAAAAATGGGAGGGGGAATTTGTATACTGAAACAAAAAACACAATTGGGATAGACGTGGGAATACATAGGAAAAGAGGCAATTGACTTCATCCAAAAAATCAGCAGATCTCTCTGGGTTAATCAATGCGACAAATAGCAAAGTCAGCCAGGTAATTTCCATTATGAAGACTCTCAAAACAAGAATGGATACTCACTTCTTTAGGCCCATCACAAAATACATGCTCTTTGGAAGCAGAAGGTAAACTTGGTCAGTTAAAATGGCTTCAATTATCTTCTTTGCTACATAGTCTGGATCCAGCATAGGTATCAAACGGGGCCATCTGAGCAGCAAAGAAGAAAAAGTTACCCTTTGTGTATTCAAGCACAACAGTATGCAATCTTTTTAAAGCAGCATTTCTTCTTCAGTACAGAACACACTTGGTCTGTTTTGTCAGGGATTACTCAATACCCCAGGGCAGCAAGCCCTCATAATATGATACATGTTTACTAGCAACATTGAGTACCACGTAGTTAAGTGTGTGACCTTCTAAGGGTGTCAAACGAATACCATGGAGCGCCTAAATCTTCTGGTTTTCCCTTTTAATTAAGACCAAGACAGCCAGGTGAGGAGATGTTTTCTTCCAAATAAGTCAACTTTATTCATCAAGTACAATGGACGGACCAAAAATCCAGACCCTTGGCCTCTTTGGAATTAATTTAAAACTCCTGTATAAAGTGTGTTAGGCATTCTATAACACCCACACTTCAATTCTACCATATCACAGTTAGTGATACACAATCATTCTATTCCACCCTGTCAATTCAGACAATTTAACAATTCATAAAACAAGTCAATTTAAGAGCCAAATCTTAATCTGCTAAATGACTAAAATGTAATGTCCCATAAAAAGCCGAACTGGTGAAGCTTTAAGGGATACAGCAGTAAAGCATTCTATATGGATGGATACACTTTCAGCAGGATATCAGAAACTTGTAATAATAAATTGTGAAACTGCAAGGAGGATTATTATCCTCATATAAAAGCATAAGGAACTCAATATGTAAACCACCCTTTATTGCTGATTACTTACTTACTATTGCAGCCATCAAACATGCCTGTGTTTATGAAGTATGGACACACTATGGTAGTTTTGACTCCATCCTTCCCTGTAGCCAGCAGCTCCATAGCAACAGACTCAGCAAAGCCAATAGCAGCAAACTTACTGGCACAGTAATCTATCAGAAACAAGAAACACGTATTTACAATTGGCATACAGTACAATGCAATGCTGCAGGACTTTGTTCGGAAGGCATGCCAACAGAAATTCTATGTAGTGACCACAAAATTGTTGTAACCAGGGAGGCCAAAGTACCATTAAAACCTATCCATCTCATGAATCCATCCAGCAATGATCTCATGAAGCCATCAAGCATGTTCTTTAACATGAACCGACAAGCTGCTACTACCAGAATTAGGATTGTGATTAAATGTTTTGAACTAAGAACCAAAAAAAACACCACCTTAATAGATGTCCTATTAATTTAATTGTGGGAAAGCAGAATCTTATCAAAAAACATCCAAGCACGGCATTGTAATGGTCAGCTATTGCCCTTCCGCCCAGTTGCTGTGACTTCTGTTGCAGAAACAGCTTCTCGCGCTCTCGTTTGCCATAAACCATAGGAATATCAGTGGCAACTTGCCGAAGGCTTATATTGGAAGTAGAGGCAACTTGCCAAAGGCAAGTTATATTGGAAGTAGAGGCAACTTGCCAAAGGTCCAGGCAAAAACTATATAGAGACTATTTACCTGTTTGTTTTTTTACCGTTTTCCGATTTAATCTGCCAACAGCCCCCGCCACTTAGCGTTGGTACCCAAATGGTACCCAGGTGCTAATCACCCCTCACTGAATGCATGACGTCAATCAATGAATCAAATGTATTTATAAAGCCCCTTTTACATCAGCAGTTGTCACAAAGTGCTTTTACAAAACAACCAGCCTGAAACCCCAAGGAGCAAACAACAGTGCTGAATTTCAGTGGCTAAGAAAACACCCCTATGAAGGCTAAAATTTAGGAAGAAACCTAGAGAGGAACCAGGCACAGAGGGGTGACCATTCCTCTTCTGGTTGTGCCGGGTGAACATTTTAAGAGTACAAATTGTAATAATTAATAAATGCATGTGGGCTGAGTCCAGAGTCTATTTAAACCTAATCCAGGTCGGAAGCATGGCCAGATGGACAAGGACAGGGACAATACGGGGTTGTAATAATTAATAAATTGTAATAATTAATAAATAAAACATCAGTGGATACTCCCAGATGAATGATCAGACCTTGGTTAAATTTGAATGAACTTACAAATGAAATACAAGATTTCCATGACCATTCAAAAACTTAATTAGGCTTAATTAACTTATTTATTGAAACATAATACAAATCATATAGGCTACTTATCACACATTACCGTTTTTCAATAGGAGATTTATCTTATTGTGTAGACTAATTCATCAAATGTAAATCTAAAATGTAAATCTACAAATGTATTATGCTTAATAATTATTCACAAAACGAAATACCAAGGATATTGTTTACTAGTCACCAATTACCACTTCAACAAAGGTATTACAAGTTTTTATTTTAGGAGGGAAAGAGAAACTAAATCACACACACATCCTATTGTCTGTCGGAATTTTCTCTGCTTATTTTACTGAAGATTTATATTCTACAAATGTATTAGACTAAATAATTATTCACAAAACGAAATTCCAACGATATAGTAACGGACCTCATCTTTTTTTATTAACTCCTCGGTTTTTCGATAACTTATCCATGTCACGTATAGACAAATCTTATATGTCCGTAATCTAGGAAACTAGAGCTATGCATTGACATTGAAATCAACGACAACCCCACTACAACCCCTGGGAGAGATCTGCAAAGACGCGTTCACAGCCTATTCATTTCGGACCTCTTCTTTTTCTAATAACTCCTCTCAGTTTTTCAATAACTTATTCATGTCACCTATAGGCAAATCATATAGCCTATTCTCTTCTTATTTTACTGAAGATTAAGATTCTACAAATGTATTAGGCTAAATAATTATTCACGAAAGGAAATACCAACAATATTGTTTACCAGTCACCAATTACCAATTCAACAAAGGTATTACCAGTTACTGATTTTATTTTAGGAGGGAAAGAGAAACTAAAATCACCCTAGCGTCTCTGAGTTTTCTCTGCTTATTTTACTGAAAATTATGATTCTAGAAATGAATTAGGCTACATAATTATTCACAAAACGAAATACCAAAGATGTTCTTTTTTAGACTATTCTACACCGCGTGCACAATTATTAGGCAAATCATATTCCTCAAGATTTACTGTATTGTTGAACAAACACAATGCTCTCAGTCAATCCAAAATATCATTGAACCACAAACCTGAATGTTTAAAGGAAAAATGAGTTTTGATCTTTCTCAGGGGAATACATAAGTGTGCACAATTACTAGGCAACAATTAGTGTGCAGAATTATTAGGCAACTAAATTACAAAAATAATTTCTCCAAATCACTTGTTTATTCTCAATTTGTAGAGTAAGTGCAACAAATAAGTAACACAACATGAAAATTAAATAACATTTCTGGCCTTTCAAAAATATTCAGTGACCGATATAGCCACCCTTCTTTTCAATAACTGCCATGAGCCTTCCATCCATGCAGTCTGTCAGTTTCTTGATCTGTTTTCGCTGAAGCAGCAACCACAGCCTCCCAAATGCTGTTCAAAGAGGTGTATTGTCTTCCCCAACTGTAAATCTCACGTTTGAGAATAGGATTTAAGTCAGGTAAGGAAGGGGGCCAGGTCATTATTCGGGCATCTTTGAGGCCCTTGCTTGCTAGCCAAGCAGTGGAGTACTTGGATGCATGTGATAGAGCATTGTCCTGCATAATGAACATGGCCTTCTTGAATGCTGAGGACTTCTTCCTGTACCACTGCCTGTAGAAAGTATCTTCCAGAAACTGGCAGTAGGTATAGGAGTTGAGTTTCAGTCAATCTTCAACCCGAAAAGGTCCAACTACCTCATCCTTAATGATAGCAGCCCATACCAGTACCCCTCCTCCACCTTGCTGGTGCCTGACTCGAAGTGGTGCCCTGTGTCCATTAGTGATGGCCACAGGCCCATCCATCTGGTCCATCAAGAGTCACTCTCATTTCATCTGTCCATAAAACCTTTGAAAAATCCGTCTTCAGGTATTTCTTTGCCCAATCTATATACTTCATTGTGTGAATCTTATTCAGTGGTGGCCTTCTTACAGCCTTCTTGACCTTGGCCATGTCTCTAAGCACTTGACACCTTGTACTTCTGGACACTCCAGGTAGGTTGCAGTTCTGGAATATGGTGGCACTGGAGGATAATGGGTTCCTGGTAGCTTCACGTTTAAGTCTTTTGGAGTTAATTTGCGTCTTTTCTTCTCCATGCATTTTTTGCACCCCAGTTGACTATTCGCAACAAAACGTTTGAGTGTCCGGTGGTCACGCCTCAATAGTTTAGCCATTTCAAGAGTGTTGCATCCGTCTGAAAGGCATTTTACAATTTATGACTTTTCAGTGTCAGTTAAATCTCTTTTTTGGCCCATTTTACCTGAGGTCATGAAGCTGACTAATGATTATGCACACATTGATATAAGGTGTTATTCACTGTTGCCACCCCCCCCCTCATTACACAAATACATATCACCTGAAAATTATTAAATCAAATGTGCATTCAAGTTTATATGGTTTGGAGTTGGAAAATGTGCATAGAAATAATAATATGATCAGAATACTCACTTGCCTAATAATTGTGCACGCAGTGTATATAGTTTGATGACGACCCAGTATATCAGTGGCCCCCAACCTTTTTCAGTTAATGTACCCCCCAAAAGAATTTGCACTGCTTGGAGTACCCCTGAAGTACCCCCTGATGTTAATTTCACTAGTAAGTCTATGGAGTCATAAGTGTTTTCAAGTACCCTCTGTGGAGAGGCCAAGCACCCCCAGGGGTCCTAGTACCCCTGGTTGGGAACCACTGCAGTAGATGAACTGATGCTCTGGCTGGATAGTGATGCTGCAGAGGAGAATGTCCATGCTAATAGGGACAATTGGTATGTTAATGACGCCAAAGGGCGTTTGGCTCTGGCGGCTACTGGGGGTCTGAGAGGCCTGGCGGTTCTAGTGTTAATAGTACCCTCAAAACATCAGTCTCAATGTCAATGGTGAAGAGGCGACTCTGGGATACTGGCCTGCCAGGCAGAATTGCAAAGCAAAAGCCTTATCTCAGACTGGCCAATAAAAAGAAAAGATTAAGATGGGCAAAAAGAACACAGCCACTAGACAGAAGAAGATTAGAAAAAAGTGTTTTGGCCAGACAAATCTAAGTTTGAGATGTTCAGATCACAATGAAAAACATTGGTGAGACGCAGACAAAATGAAAAGATGCTGGAGGAGTGCTTGACGCCATCTGTCAAGCATGGTGGAGGCAATGTGATTGTCTGGGGATGCTCTGGTGGTGGTACAGTGGGAGATTTGTACAGGGTAAAAAAGGATCTTGAAGGAGGAATGCTATCACTCCATTTTGCAACACCATGTCATACCTTGTGGACGGCACTTGATTGGAGCCAATTTCCTCGTACAACAGCTCCAATCTCCACAAGAACTATATAGGGAAGAAACAATGAGCTGGTATTCTGTCTATGATGGAGTGGCCAGCAGTCACTGAATCTCAAACCTATTGAGCTGTTGCGGGAGCAGCTTGATCGTATAGTATGCAAGAAGTGCCCATCAAGCCAGTCCAACTTGTGGGAGGTGCTTCTGGAAGCATGGGGTAAAATCTCAACAAATTGACAACTACAATATCAAAGGTCTGCAAGGCAGTAATTGCTGCAAATGGAAGACTCTTTAAAAAAAAAAAAAGCTAAGTTTGAAGGACAATTTCAATTAAAAATCATTATTTCTAACCTTGTCAATGACTATATTTCCTATTCATTTTGCTATATTTCTGGGTTTTTGGAGTGAGATGTGGACACAAGGAGAGATTAATTTTGGACAACTTGGCACTGTGCATCCTGTTTGCAAACCGATGTGTACTAATGTGCTGTTAAGCAGGATTCACAGACAAGTGGCAGATAAACAAAAGGGAATCACGATTCACGACATTATTGCCTAGTCTCCTTTGCTATATAAAAAACAAATGTATCCTTGCAATGCTCCAGACACTCCAGCACAAGTCAACCACTGGCTATGAATGATTCTGAGACTTGCACTAACAGCGACAATGTTTTTAACACTTTTATGAATTTGGAATTAATGGCACGCATTACCAAATATTAATGTTGAATGCATGAAAATAAATGATGCTTTGCTAGACTTCATAGATTAAGCAATGAGACTTGGGCGGGAGCAGCTCTACTACATACAGAAAAGTAAATGAAGAGTGCAGGTTACTGATTCTAAAGGCCCAAGTCTGTTTTATCCTAGCATGAGCAATCCAATCTTTTCAGATACAGCGCACTCTGTAAGTATTGGGACGGTGTTTTTGGGACTGTGTTTTTCAAACAAGAAAAGGAACCAGGCAAGCCTAGTTCTGCCAGCCTATGATTAGAAGGGATGAATGTTGCTGCCCTGGCTGGATTCGATTTCCAAAGCAGGAGACTGTGTCTTTAACACTTGAACTGCCAGGCCTTTCAGACCAACAGTATCAGCCAGAGTCAAACACTGTTTCTCGTCATTAGCATACAAATCGGCCCTATTAGCATACACATTCGCCTCCGCAGCATCACCATTCAGCCAGAGCATCAGTTCATCTACTGGGTCATCAAACTATGTAGAATAGTCTAAAAAATAATGAATTACAGAATTTGTTTGTTTTAAATGGTTAATGAAAAATACAAGAATGTGTTTATATTGAAGGTCTTATCATACAAAAAAGAAACAACTAAAAACTTAATACATAGAACGATTATTTCTAAGAACACAGGCAATAGTATTTTCATTCGTTTATTAAGCCCTCCAAAATGTACAAAATGAAAACTACACAACATTTCAATTATTCAAAATAAATCCATTAGAATTTAGTTTTCATCTTCATGTCATTTTGATGATGTACAAGGTAAAATAAGAGACAATACTGACCAGTTTACGAAAATGGATATCCGCATTCACGAAACACCCGGGACTCTCCACTATTAGGCACACCTGTTCCTCATATCACCCTGGACATCCCATCATTACGCACACCGGATCCTCACTACTACAGCCTATAACTGCCCTTGTGTTTGTCCGTGTGTGTTTGTTGTTTTTCTGGCCTAGTGTGCTTGTTCCTTTGTATCAGTTCTAGCTGTTTCAACCTTCATTTCAGCTTAGTAAACCCTTATTACACCGTTCATCCTGCACCTGGTTTCCTTGCTAACCACACCGTGACATACATGACTAACAAAATTTAAAAATTTCGATTATCAGAGTAAAAGGATGATCAAAAGATCACTTGCACCGCCGCAGTTGCACCGCCCTCGACCGCAAAGCACTTCAGAGGGTGATTAAAACAGCAGAGCGCATCACAAGGTCTGACCTGCCATCCCTGCAGGATCTCTACACAGAGGTGTAGGAGGAGGAGCAAACGAATCATTACAGATCCCAGCCACCCATGCCATGGACCGTTTACCAAGCTGCCATCAGGTGTCCCATGCACACCTGTCACTTTATATCATGCTCATCTGCCAATCATATCATGCACACCTGTCACATTTACATTGCACTACGGTTGTACAGTTGTTTAGTTATTATTATTGATGTGTGTTTTTTGTATAGTGTTATTATTGATAGTTTGTGTTATCTTCTTATTTTTATATTATAATTACTGTTACTTTTTTAACTTTTAACTGCACTGTCGGGAGTAGGAAAATCAAGCATTTCATTTCCATAACTTGTTATAGCAAATGACAAATAAACCTTTTGAACTTGAACTGAACTTGAACTAACAGTAGTGTCTGGCAGTGGCATTTGCGGTCACCATTGGTTCATTTCTTTTTTTTGCGAGGAGGCTCAGGCATTGAAGGCGACAGCTCATTATCAGAAGAAGACCCAACATCCGACACATCGATTTCAGGATCTATTTCTGACCCTTCATCTGACTCCATCTCATCTAAATTTTGCAGCATCTGCAATGCTGTCAGGGTGTCGAATCTTCGGGTTCAGTTTGCCATTGTAAACTAAACGCTGTAAATTGTGTCAGAGTTGTGCCTGACGTACTCACAGAATTCAGATTATATACAATTTCTACCCTCAGTAGCCAACATGAAAATATAGAAAAGTCATTTGTCAATTGTATTGATGAAAATCAGTAACGTGTAATACATTTGCTGAATTGATAATTGGTGATAGTTGGTATTGTGTTTCGTGAATAATTATTTAGCATAATACATTTGTAGAATCTTAATCTTCAGTAGAATAAGCAAGAAAATTCAAAGAGAGATCATAGGATGTTTATGCGATTTTGTCTCTCTCTCGCTCCTAAGACAAACAGTAACGTGTAATACCTTTGTTAAATTGGTAGTTGGCCATTGGTAAAGAATGTCTGGTATTTCACTTCTTAAAAAAATATTTTGATTTACATTTGATGGATTAGCCAACACAAGAAGCTGAATCTCCCATTGAAAAACTGTAACATGTGATACATACAGCTCCGGAAAAAATTAAGAGACCACTGCAACTTTTTCTTTACTTTCCAAAAAAGTCGAAAAGGAAGGTTTTGAGTGAGGAACAGAAGGATTAAAATTAAGAGACCACTGCAACCGTGGTCTCTTAATTTTTTCCAGAGCTTTATGTTGAATTGTCAAATAGCCAATATCATTTATTATGTTTCAATAATAGCCTAATTAAACTGTTGAATGGTCATGGAAATCTTGTATTGCATTTATAAGTTCATTCAAATTCAAAGACTATCATTCATCTGGGAGTATCGCGCATTCATCCATTGACGTCATGCATTCAGTGAGGGGTGAGTAGCACCTGGGTAACAACACTAAGTGCTGTGGGCTGTTGGCTGATCAAGACGGAAAACAGGTTAAAAAAAACAGGTAAATAGACTCTAAATAGTTTTTCGGAGTTTAGAATTCTGACAACGGAACAATGTCATATACGCCTATTTGGGAAAATACATGGAAGGAGGAGGGTGTAGCTTTCAAAATGGCAGTTTTATTTTAATTACAAACTCAAACGCCAATTCCGGTAGGCATTTGGCGGTCCTAGTGTTAACCACTACGCTATTTAAACAGCGAGTGTCGTAGCACGTGATTCATGTGTAGGGATGTGGTGTCGGTTTACTTCTGCATTGTCAAAACAATTAGTCGAAATTCCACGGTTTTTGAAACTAGTTCTCTACATTATCTAACATCCAAACCAACAACATGTATAACAGGGTCACTACACTACATTCAGCCCATTAAATTAGAAACAGATTACTGCAGATGGCTAGCTAATAGCTATACAGTACCTATAATGAAAACAATGACTCCAATCACTCCATGGCTGGTTCGTATCTTTAGAAAACAATGACAGTTGATTAGCTAACCACTATGCTATTTGAACTATATAACAATATAACCATAAACAGTTTACCTTAGGCTTACTATAATGTAGCTACTGAAGCTTGTAGCCAGCAAAATTTTAGTCTATCCTGAACAAATCCTAATGCCTAATTTGTTTTGCCCGTGGCGAGGATCGAACGCTGGTCGCCTATGTGGCAGTCCACATCTCTAACCACTATGCTATTTAACAATGGGTCAGTCAGTCAGGCACTCACTCAGTAAGAGACATTTGCTCTTCTTGGCTGGCTCTGCTTATGCGGTCCCGCAAAAAGAACCAAAAAATTAATAATGGCACTCGACGGTCCGGTTTTGCGGACACCTTAAATTAAAAAAACAATTAAAAACAATGAAACTACTGAGGAACTCAGCAATCACAAACATATTGGTATGACAAATAAAACATCGAAAGTGGATGACTGAAGAGTGCTTACCATACTGAGGGAAGAATATATTATCTTACCTACATTATAAACCTCACTGCAATTGTGATGAAATGAGAGCACTGGTACAATAAGAAAGTTAATCACTGGGGTTTAAAAATCCACACAAAAGTTTCAGTAAAGTACATTGAAATTGTGTTATCATTAGAAAGTATGTTCTGTATTGGTACTGTACTTGTCTACTAAGACAGCTCCAGCACTTGCAAAGCTAACTGATTGTTAGGTGAAATGTGCCCTGACATGTGTTGATCCACGTCTTCCTAGTTGGAGGAGCAGTATGGAGGAAAAAACAAAGTGGCTTGGCACAGATGCCCAGGAGGAAAGTCTGCAGTGATCTTCAACACGCCTGAATTTTGTTTGGCAGTTGTTGCAAATGAGACTGGGCAATACAATTCAATAAGACAAAATTAGAGAAAGGATAAGAAGAGTATTTTAAAAACATTCATAAAGTGACTGTCCTTGAACCATTTTCAGGCCATTTACCCCAATCTATGCAATAAACTCTTCAACTACAGTTCATGGACACGTTAAATATTAAACCTCTATTCCCATGCAAGGTCTACTGGAAACATCTCTCGCTTAGCTTCACAGTAGGAGAACTGATTTCATAATGTACTGCCCAGATACAGGGTGTGTAGGCTTTTTTTTCCTTTTACATCTGGCCCTGTAACAACACACCTGATTTAGCATGTCAAAGATTACTTATCATGGTGCTGGACTAACAAAGCCTGCACGCATGCATGCGCACACAGTAGTATTGAGGAACAGTGGAGAAAGGCATGCACACATGCATAGTGGCCAAATTACCTGCTAGTCCATTGACTCCAATCAGACCAGCTGAACTGGCAATGCTGACCAGGTGACCGTGGTTGTTGGCTGTCATCGCTGGGAGGAAAGCTTTATATGTCTAAAATAAATCATTTTAAAGACAGATGTTACACATTGCCATTTCAAGAAGGCCTACAATGACAATAGCACTTCTGCACATATACATTACAGGCAATTTCTGAGTGAAATAGCCCACAAGTTACAGAAAACCGACAAGATTGTTTGGTGGATGTTATGTGAGCTGGTTTGTCAGCTCACCCAAAAGTGGGCCATGGTGTTAACTTCCATGGTTTTCTCAATTAAAGAGTCTGGTGCTTCCATGAACTTTCTGCCGGTGACGATGCCTGCATTGTTGATGAGAATGCTTACATCCCCTGCTTCCCTCTTGACCTGAACAAAGAAATGTTAACTTTTATTACAGAGTACAATTCAAAAACATGTGGAATCAAAAGACATTTCCTACATCCTGGCAACCCTTTTATGGTACAGATTAATTAAACATATTTGCTACGCAGCCATTAAAATGTATAATAGGTTAAAATGGGGATGAGTGATGCTAAAAAAAAAGATGCTAAATTTTATTTGTCTACAGTTGAGCAAACAGAATCACGTGCCAAGGAGTCATATTTTCACGTGGCTTTGCTTGCTTTATCAGTAACAACGGACACATTTTCCATTCATTCATTGTGCCTCTAGCAGAATAATGGTTGGTTTTGACAGATAGTTAACTACACACAACATATAGTAACACTGCAGTAAGAGTGAATACGTTTCCAAATGTAGCATTAAACAAGGACTGCATTTTTAATGTAAAAAGGGACTACCCACAGCTTTTGTATAATTTCAAATGGACCAGTTTTGATCAGCATGATCAAAGTTTGAGATAGAGAAGTGTTGCATCTCGCTCCATGCAATATCTGTTGTGTTGTTCATAGCAACATAATTTCATGTCCATCTTTAAAGCAAGCAAACTTTTCAACAGGTGGGTAATATTCATCACTGACCATGTATACATGTACACCAATATCCTATTGTCATTTTATTTAGGTTTAAGTTGACCACTCCTCTTAACATTTAAAAAAATTAAATGAAAAGTAGTAAGAGACACACAACTTTAGGATTAATAAAAACTGAAGATAAGTAATTGATTACCTGGTCAGCCACTCTGTAGACCTCAGCCTTGTCACTGCAGTCACATATGTAGTAGTGGATCCTTTGTGCACCTTTCTCCTTCACTAGTTTTGCAGTCTCCTTTAATCCCTTCTGATTGATGTCCCAAAGGATCAAAGAGACACCCAAGGGGGCAAACTCCTCTGCCATTAGACGGCCAATACCGCTACCCGCCCCGGTGATCAGAACGATTTCCCCGGTTACATTTTTCTTCTTGAGTGGGATAAAAAGTTTAACAAACGCCTCTATGTTGTAATAGATTGACATTACGACAACCTGAAGGGTTTCCAGGAGGAAGTTCATTTTGCTGATCCCTATAAAGACAGTTGAGAGAAAAACGTTTATTTGGTTTAATAGTTCATGCAGGCAATTTGTTTTTGTGAGACTTGATTATTATAGATTGTTCCAGCAGGTGCGGTTTAGCGATAAAATGTACAGTTTAGTGTCCTGCTTGGTGTTCTGTTCACTGATCATATTGCATATAGATAGAACAATTATTAATCTAATTCTAACTGATAATTAGTGAAATTCCACTCAGATCACAAGATATGAATCACGCGATACGCAATATCTATACTATGTGAGACCGTCATACAAACAAAAGCGTCGTAGCCTACTGAATGAGATAAAAAAAAAAGCAGCATAAGATTGTTAACAGAATTTCAGCGTTTCAAAATGTATCACAATTTTAACAACACATAGTTACATCAATGAGCTTCAAACCTGATATTTTGTTGATTTTTTAAAAAATGCCTAGCTATTGCCTCCAACGCTGAACAACAGAATTGTTAAAACACCGTTGAACTCCGCAAGCGATGCACACAGTAATCAAAGGAACAACTAAAACACGCATTGGAAAATATATTTGTGTATAACTTCACTAGGCGCATTACCTATCTTATTCAGATAATACGACAGTGCGTTGACAGCACCTTCAGTATTCTCCGTTGCTTTTCTTATGAAGTTCAACCTACCCAACAACCCCGGATCAGAGCCTAAGTAAAATCTCTTGACAGCCAATCAAAACTCAAACGGGAACAACGCAAGGAATTCTGGGATTTAGTGAAAGCTTCCATTCATACAAGGGCCTAGGATAAATCATATTTAAAACGATTGAAATAAGAAAAAAATATTTTGTTCAAAGAAATTGTGTACGGGAAATAAGAAAGATGCGCTTGTAAAATGTGTCATAATTGTATTCAGTACAGCTTTTTATTGATGTATTTTACAGTTATTTAACCAGATAAAATTGATTCATTATATTAATTAATTACCATTATTTTTCAGCGATGACCTGGTCAAAGACATGAAACTGCATGACAAAAGGAAAAAAGCAAATCCACATAAAGAATATAACAAAAAATAAACAAAAGCACTATCCAAAATGTGAAAAGATGGTAAATTCCAGTTTACCACTGTGTTGCATCACCTCTTCTTTTAACAATTCTCTGTAAACTTTGGGAACTGAGGAGACCAATTGCTGCCGTTTTGAAAGTGAAATGTATTCCCATTCTTTCTTGATATAGGATTCCTGCTGTTCAACAGTTCGGGGTCTCTTTTGTCATATTTTTCATTTCATAATGCGCCAAATGTTTTCAATGGGTGACAGGTCTGGACTGCAGGCAAGCCGGTTTAGCACCTGGACTCTTTTACTACAGAGCCATGCTGTTGTATTACGTGCAGAATGTGGTTTGGCATTGTCTTGGTGAAATAAGCAAGGCCTTCCTTGAAAATGAAGTTGTCTGGATGGCAGCATATGTTGCTCCAAAACGTGTATATATTGTTCAGCATTAATGGTGCCTTCACAGATGTGCAAGTCACCCATGCCATGTGCATTAATGCACCCCCATACCATCACGGATGCAGGCTTTTGATCTGTGCGCTAATAACAAGTTGGATGGTCCCTCTCCTTTTTAGCCCGGAGGACACGGCGTTCGTGATTGCCAAAAATAATTTCAAATTGTGATTTGTCAGACCACAGGACGTTTTCCACTTGGCCTCAGTCCATCTTAAATAAGCTCGGGTCCAGAGAAGGCGGACACGTTTCTAGATCTTGTTTATATATTTTTTCTTCTTTGCATGGTGGAGTTTTAAATTGCATTTGTGGATGCAACAACGTACTGCGTTCACAGACAATGGTTTTTGGAAGTGTTCCTGAGCCCATGCAGTGATGTCCATTACAGAATCGTGTCTGTTTTCAATGCAGTGCTGCCTGAGGGCCTGAAGATCACGGGCCAGCCAATATTGGTTTTCAGCCTTGTCCCTTGCATACAGAGATTTCTCTGGATTCTTTGAATCTTTTAGTGATATTATGTACCATAGATAAAATTGCAAACTCTTTGCAATTTTACGTTGCAATTTTACATTGAGAAACCTTTTTCTTAAATTGTTGGACTATTTGCTTGCACAGTCTTTCACAGAGTGGTGAACTCCTCCCCATATTTACTTCTGAATAACTCATCCTCTCTGGGATGCTCTTTTTATACTCAATCATGTTACTGACCTGTTCCCAATTGACCTAATTAGTTGTGGGATCTTCCACCAGGTTTCTATTTTTAGAATTACACAACTTTTCCAGTATTTTGTTGCCCCTGTCCCAGCATTTTTGGAAACGTGTTGCTGGAAGCAAATTCAAAGTGGGCATATATTTTTCACAAAACAATAACATTTATCAGTTTCAACATTTGATAGGTGTTTTTGTCATATTTTCTATTGAATATAGGGTTTAACTGATTGGCACATCATTGCATTCTGTTTTTCTTTACATTTTACACAGCCTCACAACTTTTTTGGAAACAGGGTTGTATGAAAACAGATACTAATGGGCAGACTTAATGTAGGAATGTAGGAAGGACTAAGATGTAGTACATACAGTGGATTTGTACACCAATCAGCCATTACATTATGACCACTGACAGGTGAAGCGAATAACACTGATTATCTCGTTATCATGGCACCTGTCAGTGGGTGGGATATATTAGGCAGCAACTGAACATTCTGTCCTCAAAGTTGATGTGATAGAAGCAGGAAAAATGGGCAGGTGTAAGGATCTGAGCGACTTTGACAAGGGCCACATTGTGACGGCTGGACAACTGGGTCAGAACATTTCCAAAACTGCAGCCCTTGTGGGGTGTTCCCAGTCTGCAGTGCTCAGTACCTATAAAAAGTGTTCCAAGGAAGGAAAAGCGGTGAACGGGCGACAGGGTCATGGGCGGCCAAGGCTCACTGATGCACGTGGGGAGCGAAGGCTGGCCCGTGTGGTCCGATTCAACAAACGAACAACTGTAGCTCAAATTGCTGAAAAGGTTAATGCTGGTATCGATAAAAAGGTGTCAGAACACACAGTGCATCACAATTTGTTGCGTATGGGGCTGCGTTGCCACAGACCCGTCAGAGTGCCCATGCTGACGTCTGTCCACTGACGAAAGCGCCTACAATGGGCACGTGAGCATCAAAACTGGACCATGGAGAAATGGAAGAAGGTGGCCTGGTCTGATAAATCACATTTTCTTTTAGATCACGTGGATGGTCGGGTGCGTGTGCATCGCTTACCTGGACAACACATGGCACCAGGA
The DNA here is from genome assembly GCA_016801175.1 of Esox masquinongy. Classification (NCBI taxonomy): domain Eukaryota; kingdom Metazoa; phylum Chordata; class Actinopteri; order Esociformes; family Esocidae; genus Esox; species Esox masquinongy. The sequence goes on from JACXGI010010648.1 coordinate 20,570, forward strand.
TGCACTATGGGAAGAAGGCAAGCTGGCGGAGGCAGTGTGATGCTTTGGGCAATGTTTTGCTGGGAAACCTTGGGTCCTGCCATTCATGTGGATGTTACTTTGACATGTTCCACCTCCCAGAGCATTGTTGCAGAGCATGTGCACCCTTTCATGGCAACGGTATTTCCTGATGGGATTGGCTTCTTTCATCAGGATAATGTGCCCTACCACAAAGCAAAAATGGTTCAGGAATGGTTTGAGGAACATATCGAATTCAAGGTGTTGACTTGGCCTCCAAATTCCCCAGATCTCAATCCAATCGAGAATCTGTGGGATGTGCTGGACAAACAGGTCCGATCCATGGAGGCCCCACTTCGCAACTTACAGGACTTAAAGGATCTGCAGCTAACATCTTGGTGCCAGATACCACAGCACAACTTCAGAGGCCTAGTGGAGTCCATGCCTCAATGGGTCAGGGCTGTTTTGGCGGCAAAATGGGGACCTACACAATATTAGGCAGGTGTTCATAATGTTATGGCTGATCGGTGTTTGTACACTGGATTTGAGATCCAGCCCCGATATTGCTAAGAAGGGTGTTCCAAAGGTATGGTGTAGCATGGGAGGAAAAGACATGGCCCCCCTTTATGCAGAGCATGGTCATTGGTAAATGAAGCAGTATGGTTTGGCTTGGTAAGCAGATTCCATAGGCAAGTTCAATGCCACTAAGTTCTTGTAGACACTAAGTTCTTGTATGTCAGCAAGGATGTATATGTTTGTGTCAGGATTCTTACAGCACATTTTCAAACAGGCTGCAATATTTTAATTGAGTTTGCAGGCCGGCCTCCAAGTGTTCCTATAATCAATCATTGTAAAAACGAATACATGAATGAGCTTTTCTGCATCAAATGTTTTGAAAGAAAGGCCTTAGCTGAAAGATGTTCTCTGGGTGAATGACATTTTACAGATGTCATTAATGTGGTAATTAAAAGTAAAGAATAGGCTCTAATTTCACATTCAGGTTGGTGATGATGATTGAGGATATGGAAATTAAATGGTTGTCTAAGGCAGGGCAGATGCTGCAAGAGGTGATGATCTGCTGAGGGGAACTTGTCAGCATTGTTTCAGCCCTGCTGCTATTGATTTGGCAAATGTTGTTCTGCATTCAACATTTTACTTCATCTAGCCAACAATGACAGAGCTTGGTCACTGCTGTCCAAGATGAGCAAAAACGTCTGTATTGAATAAATAATACAAATACTGAGATATATTTTGTTGCAACATTTATTAAATTGCATTATTGTATGGAAACAAAACTGGATAATATTTGTGCATTTTTATCAGTGCCTGGGTTATTAGTTCGCTTGAAGGTATTTTTGCAGCCACGTAACAGTTTTCTGGAAGAAGCAACCAGGGGTTCAGCTAAATTGTCCTGGTACTTGCTATTATACTGTTTAACTTAATAAAAAGGACATCAGGATGAGTGGAAGCAAAATTACCCCATAAAACAAAACATCTACCGCCATATTTTACACAACTGTAAATATGAAAATAAATCAGTAAAATTCTGTTTTTCAACACCAAACATTCCACTGATGTGCGAGGCCTGAGATACATTTTTGTATGTAATCTGGACAGAGCACCATCTAGAGTATGATAAATGGCATTGACATGAATTGGAATCGGTGGTATGGTCAGATGACCTGAAACTAGAGCTCTTGTGTTGTATAATGACACTAGGTTTTTTATGTGTTCTAGTACTATCTTTGTTTGCTAATCCAAATCTTTTTCTCTGTGCACTTATATGTTTGTGTGCAATATTCTAATTTCCTCCCCAGAATGTTTGCATACAATCCAGCTCAGTATTTGTAGCATTGTGGATATGAAAGTTCTTCTCAAAGCAACTGCCTTTGAGAAGTTAAATGAGACAAATGAAAGACATGAATTAACATGTCAGACTGAAAAGGGGGCAATCCATCCTGCTTTGTGGAAATTTAACTTTAAGGTCCTTTAAGAAATTTTAAAATACTGTCTTACTGTGATGAAGATTATTGATAATATACATTCCCTTCAGAAAATCATTGCCTTTTTCCCTATTTTGTTGTATATTTATAATGGATAAAATTGATCTGTTTTGTCACTAATCTACACGAAATTACCCCAAAATCTCCCGTATCCCATCATGCTTTCACATTTTTCTTAATTCAATAAAAAAAAATACTTAATGAGTCAAATACATTGCAAATACAATGAGTCAAATTTACTGTGTGCAATAATAGGGGTTAATATTTTTTTGGCATGGCTACACTATCTCTGTACCCCATACAATCCATTGACATGTAAGGTCCCTCAGTTGATAATTAATTTCAAGCATTTCAGCAGTTTTTCTCATGTCAGTCACTCCATTAACTTGTAATTGCCAGGTCCTGGCTGGGGGCCTCTAGGCATCTCCATGCACATGGGGGCCACAGTCAGGACCTGACCGCAGAGAGTAACAAAAGTTACTGATCCCAGTTCTACAAATTGCTCAATGTTTGTTTGGCTCAAGAATGTGAATGTGTAGTGTAGAGATACATCCTATGGGCCAGATCTGGCCCGCCAGCATCATCTGGCCCGAGATGTTTTGGGTAAAAAAAAACTTTGTAATAAGCAAAGTAAGAGGTTGCGGAGTTTGATACATTAATTAAACCTAGCACTACAAACTCTACAAAATCTCTATCCACAGGAACCCTACAAACTACAGAATCTCTATCCACAGGAAGTAGGAAAAGCTGCCAGCTGCTGTGCTGCCATTACATTAAGCTATCTTAGCAAAAATGCTGTCGAAAACGAGAAAGGTTGACACAGAATTTAGGGTATTTCAACATGGAAAGAGCTGTTTGTCTTCTGGGAGGTACATGGCAAACCTATATGCCTTATTTGCTCACAATAAGTGGCTGTAGCAAAGGAGTGTAGCATCAAACAACACTATGAGACCCAGGCAGAAAAATATGACAAGTACACTGGCTGACTCCGAACCGAAAAGGTGAATGAGCTAGCATCATCTCTGAAAAAACAAAAATCTGTATTTTCCAAATGTCAAGAGACACATGATGGAGCAGTTAAGGCCAGCTTTATCATTGCCAGTGAAATCGCTGCAGCATCCATAATGTTCTCGTGGGAGACCTGCATGCTAAAGGCAGCCGAGCTGGTGTGCCCTGAGAAGCAACAAGTTTTAGCTAACATTAGCTTGTTGTGAAATACTGTGGCGGAGAGAATTGGGCAACTTGCCAGAGATTTGGACAGTCAGCTAAAAGACAAAGTTAAGTAATTTATTGCATTCTCTATTGCTATTGATAAAAGCACTGACGTAACTGACTATAGCCCAATTAGGAATATTTATTCGAAGTGTGGATGCATTTTTGACTGTCACTGAGGAGTTCAGGGGCCCTGGACAGACTAGAGGTGGACTGGAGTCAGTCACACTGACTCGCACCATCAATGTTTGGGAAAAAGGCAGGAGTGGTTGCAAAGCTCAGAGAGAATGTAAAGGCTGTTAACCCAGAGCAAACGTTCTGGAACTGTCACTGTATATTACATCAAGAAGCCTAATGCAGCAAGAGCTTAAAAATGGATGATGTCATGCATGCTGTTATCCAAACTGTGAATTTTATCAGAGCCAAATGACTTAACCATTGACAATTTGATGCTCTTCAGACCCCAATATTATGCACGGCCTGCCCTACCATGCTGAGGTCCGCTGGTTGAACCAAGAGCAGTGTTAAAACACTTCTTCAAATAAGGCAAGGATAAAGGAAAGCCAGTGACAAAGTTGGATGAGACAGACTGACTTATGGATCTTGCCTTTTTAGTGGACATTACAGAACACTTGAATGTGTTGAATGTTATCATGCAAGTCCGCAACAAACTCATCACAGAGGACTGTGACAGCGTTTGTGGTTTGCAAAAGAAATTGGCTTTGTGAGAGACGTAGCTATTCCAACACCACCCAACCCACTTCCCCTGCCTAAAATCTCTACCAGGTGATCACCAGAGTATGGACACTTACGAGAACATGCTGTCCAGGCTTATGTGCGAGTTTAAGAATCGATTCACTGTCTTCACTCAACAGGAGAAGGACTTTTTTGCACTTTTTTGCTCTCGTTCACCATCAAGACATCAGATGTGCCAGAGGATCTCCAAATGGAGCTGACTGAACTGCAGTGTAGTGCACCATTGAATGTATATATTCAAACATAATATGTAATTACTAATAGTTAACATTAATATAAAACATGCTTCCTATGACACTTATGATTGGCTATTGTACTCTCTTCTACTTGAAATTTATTCTTGTCAATGTATTTGTTGCAGTTCTCTCTTTTGCATTATGCTACAATGTGTGTTATTTTCATGTGCCAATAATGCATTGATTGGTATCTGTAGGACTTCTTGAATGATTTCAAAAAATAAATCCACAAGTAGCCTAAATAAAAATAGCCTATGTATAGAGTCAAATTGATTTCAGCAAAAAATTATTCGGCCCCCATAAGGTCTCGTTTGAACACATACGGCCCACAACTTAATATAAGTCTGACACCCCTGGTGTAGAGGATGGATGGGGGCACTTAACCAACAACCACAGGACCACATCACTTCCATCATACCAGCCATTCTGGACCAGTTACAATTTTGCATACCACCAAAAAGATCTACAGATTACATCATGAAACGCAATCCAGTCTATCCTGGACAAGCGAACATCTACTGTATGTTCAAAAGTGCTACTGCACCGCCAGCAATCACAAGGTTCTTTGGAGACTGGTGTGGTCAACTTAAAACATCATCAGAGTCAAACTTTCTTCCCAACAGTACATTAATTCCAAATGGTGCCACAGAAAGGGCACAAAGATCATTGATGGACCCCAGCCAACCAAGCCATGGGCTGTTTATGCTCCTACCAACTAGCAGACAGAGAGCATCACAACTGAAGGAACTGGATTTGGACCCGTTTTAGATTAATTCCATATAGTCAATTAATTAATGTAACAAATGAATTTAATATATAATGAGAATATTGTAATTACAGTACAAGTATCAAAGATTAAAGTACTCCGGAGATTTGAGGTGTTTCCAAGAGCAGAGTAGCATTCAGAGTTCAGGAAAACACAAGAAAGAGCTTTCTCAAACTCTTTATTTAGGGGTTCACAGTGGATATAAAAAGTCTACACACCCCTGTTAAAATGCGAGGTTTTTGTGATGTAAAAGAATGAGACAAAGATAAATCATGTCAGAACTTTTTCCACCTTTAATGTGACCTATATTGTGAACAATTCAATTGAAAAACAAACTGAAATCTTCAAGGGGGAAAAATGAAAAATAAAAACCTTACAATAAGCTGGTTGCATAAGTGTGCACACCCTCTTATAACTGGGGGATGTGGCTGTGTTCAGAATTCAACAATCACATTCAAACTCATGTTAAATAGAAGTCATTACACACCTGCCATCATTTAAAGTGACTCTGATTAATCACAAATAAAGTTCAGCTGTTCTAGTAGGATTTTCCTGACATTTTCTTAGTTGCATCTCAGAGCAAAAGCCATGGTCCGCAGAGAGCTTCCAAAGCATCAGAGGGACCTCATTGTTGAAAGATATCTGTCAGAAGGGTACAAAAGAGTTTCCAAAGCATTTGATATACCATGGAACACAGTGAAGACAGTCATCATCAAGTGAAGAAAAAATGGCACAACAGAGACATTACCAAGACCTGGACGTCCCTCCAAAATTGATGAAAAGACAAGAAGAAAACTGGTCAGGGAGGCTTCCAAGAGGCCTACAGCAACATTAAAGGAACTGCAGGAATTTCTGGCAAGTACTGGCTGTGTGCTGCATGTGACCCGTATTCTTCATATGAATGGGCTATGGGGTAGGGTGACAAAACGGAAGCCTTTTCTTACAAAGAAAAACATCCAAGCCCGGCGGAAGTTTGCAAAAACAAACATCAAGTCCCCCAAAAGCAGGTGGGAAAATGTGTTATGGTCTGATGAAACCAAGGTTGAACTTTTTGGCCTTAATTCCAAAAGGTATGTTTGGTGCAAAAACAACACTGCACATCACCCAAAGAAAACTATACCCACAGTGAAGCATGGTGGTGGCAGCATCATGCTTTGGGGCTGTTTATCTTCAGCTGGAACCGGGGCCTTAGTCAGGGTGGAGGGAATTATGAATAGTTCCAAATACCAGGCAATTTTGGCACAAAACCTTTAGGCGTCCGTTAGAAAGCTGAAGATGAAGAGGAAGTTCACCTTTCAGCACGGCAACGACCCAAAGCACACATCCAAATCCACAAGCTTCACCAGAAGAAGATTAACGTTTTGGAATGGCCCAGCCAGAGCCCAGACCTGAATCCAACTGAACATCTGTGGGGTGATCTGAAGAGGGCTGTGCACAGGAGATGTCCTCGCAATCTGACAGATTTGGAGCGCTTTTGCAAAGAAGAGTGGGCAAATATTGCCACGTCAAGATGTGCCATGCTAATAGACTCCTAC
>JACXGI010010649.1:0-27071 GCA_016801175.1 Esox masquinongy
TCCGGGCAGGGTAACTCCTCCTCTTCCTCTATTGTGCATTGGTTTATCTTTGAACCATTCTTAGTCTGGCTCCTCCCCCGAGACCACTTTGCCATGGGAAACCCTACCAGGAGCACTAAGGCCCAGACAACACAGCTCTCAGGTTCACAGGAACACACAAACCTCTCCACCACGGTAAGGTGATGGCTCTCGGAGAGGTTGCTGTCCATAGTTTGCAATAAAACACAATAGGTCTTTAACATAATGCACTGCTTTTTAAACAGAAAAGTGTGTATTAAGGGCAAAATTTTAACACATTCTAAAATCACAATTAAATCACGATAAACTACAAAAGATTATGTGTTTAATCGCGATTAATTATTTTAAACTTTTGACAGCACTACTTTAAACTTAACTCCTAACCGTAACTCCTACATGGGTTCTTACATTTTTAACGTGTATAATGTAGTCATTTACCTGACATTTTTATCCAGAGCACCTAACATTTTTAATTCCTTATATTTAATACCTAAAGCACTTTATGCCTTTTGTATTATTTTGCAACAGCCAATTGAGAGCGGAAGAATCACCAAATGGAACATAGTTATGATTAGGTAGCCATGGTATGTGGGCCAAATTACAAACTAATACAAATGACATCCTGGACACTGGAATCAACACCCCTGTTCTTAAGATAAGTGCTATGGGATATTTAGTGAACACTAAGAGGGTCAAAACACCCGTTTGCTGGCTGGGATTTTTGGTCCCCATCAAGTTATTAAAACCTGATAATATACCGTATATAGTTCCTGATCCGGATTCAGCCATGGCGTTAGACTCCTCACACTAAAATATCAGCTCTTGGAATTCCATTTCCTCTGGCCTACATAGAGACCTACACTGCATTGGATTAGATTGTGTGGCGACGAGGATGCCCTACTTCTGAATGAAGCAACGCTCAAAGAGGTGGATTGATGTTGTGAAGGCGTAGTGGGCAGCATATGGTAAAGAAATAGGTGCCTGAGCAGTAAGCCGCGTTGATTGATTGCTGTAGGGAATAGGGTATCATTTTGGAGACGCAGACGCTGATTCCCGCTCTCAGCCTCATAGATGCCCATCTCCCTGTAAACATCTCGTGTGACCAGAGTTTGGAGAGTAGGTGGCGGATCAGGCTGTGGTTTTACCCCGGGACTGTCGGTCTTCCCGCCTCTGTGTGCCTGCGTTTGCGTACGCATGTGTGCGGAAGAGGCAACAGATTGCCACAAGCGAGGATTTACGGCTCAAATCTCCAGCCGTCCAAGCACAAAGAGTCAAGAGTACAGACGGGCTTTCCAAGGTCGCCTACTCCCGGTCTACAGGCACACGGAAACGTGCACGCGTACGCGCACATGCCCACACATGCCCACACACGCAGCTCCCCCCTGGCAGGGATGTAACATATTCGTCATGTTCCTCTCAACACAGTCGTATCATTGCTTCCTCTGACAATCACAGTTACAGATGGCCAATGGGACAGATGGGTGTTGCTGTGGCCTGCCTGCCAGAGCTATACTCAGAGAACTCTGGTCTGTCATTTGTCTGGGGAACAGTCCTTAGAGAAATTTGTCTGTTGTTCATATGGGGGCAATACTTAGTCAAAGAGATGACATCCCGTTCCACAAAGGCTGCGTTCAAGATAGGATGCATTCCAAATACAACTCCGTTCCCTAGATAAATTGGAGCACTTTACATGGAATAGCAGGGCCCTTCAGTCGAAAGAAAAGTGCACATTAAAAGTACATGTCCCTTAATTCATGCGATCTCTGGGATGCTGCGATTTGCTTCAGAACCAGGCCGGTGGGGTTAGATAGAGTTGAGCGAGAGACAGCCTGTTACACATTCCATACATCGTACGTGTGCAGGGATGGCAACAGGATCTTTTAAGTGCTGCCATCAAACCCCTGGCACTCATTCTTCAGATCAGTCACATGTCTGCAGCTGAAGCAGGACCTGGAAATGGTCTCGCCGTCGACCACTGCGTCTGCATATTGGGCTCAGGCAATTTTCTGCCACCGGTGCACCACCTTACATCAATCCAAGTCCACCATGTGTCGTTTCATTTTTATTTATGAGACGCAAACCGTAAAAAGAAAAGCGTCTAAGTAAGACATGCTGATGTGTGAATTCAAAGAAGAAAAAAAAAATGGAGATTTGCATGCAGATTTGAGCTCTTCTGAACACACGCAACACGCACGCACGCATGCGCATTCCCCCGACCCACGCGGCCCCCTTAAACACAGACATCCGTGGGTCTGCGGGTTCGTTGGCTGGCAGGGCGTCATCTCTGCGGCGAGGGAGGGGGAGGCGGATGTCGTTCCATCTGTGCAGGGAGCAGGGGGGCCTGGCAGGTTCCCTCCCTCTGCAGACGAGCTCATCCCGTCCCTCAGCAGTCATACTGTATCCCCTCTCCTTTCATGTGAACCGAGGCGACGGATGGAGAGTGTGACCAGCCAGCAGGCCCCATTGTTCTGGGGGTGTGATATAATGGCCGGACAATGCGCAGCCCTCATTGAGATGACATAGATACAGCCCCGTGGCACCAGACCATGTTGACAACTAAACCCCCATGGTGACCACATATCGACATCGATGGCACAACCATCTACGTGAACGCTCCGAGTTTATTTGATCTCGACAGCTGAGGCACCAGTCATAGTTATTGTTCCCGTTAATGCACACCCGGGGAAAGATTAGGTTGTAATAGAATAGCAGGAAGGTTTCAGTTTTTCAGAGTTGCTAAGGCATGATCCTATATCCACTAACAATCAGGAAACAGAGATTCAGAGAAACAGTATATATTAGAAACAGTAAATAATACTAATCCGATCCATGTCAATAGTCTATTGAATTCATTTAATTGACAGTGACAAATAGAGGAAGACAAAGAGAATGAGAGATACAGACAGCTAGTCAGACAGACAATAACAGACAGACAGACCAACAGGCAGACAGACAGACCGAAAGCAGACAGACAGACCGAAAGACAGGCAGATATAGACAGACAGAAAAAGACAGACAGGATAGAACTATGATTGCCTAAAGCGAGTATAAAGAGATATGGGATCCTGCCTGCTACAAGTCATTGCAATATGTCAGCCATTGTAATTAATTTTGTAGAGAAAGAATATTAGGAACATTAACTTAAAACATTAACTGCAGATGTCTACTGGTCATTTTTGCTTATTTTTATACTAGTAGTACAGTAAACATTTCTTAAATATTGCCCTTTTAAATGAGCTGACCTATTCTAAACAAGATATCCAGGAGCAAGTGGTTCAAAAAGTTCAGTGCATTTCCATAGCATGTTCAACCCTACCAACTTTTTTCACCTTAAATGATGTTAAACAGCAAATGTGCCAACTCTGGTTTTAACATATATGCTCTGTCCATAAGCCCATCCAAATGCAGTGCCAATATGGAAGACTGCATGATGAGATCATCATGGATAACAAAGAGATCAGGTTTTTATTTTGTCAAAAGGCAGCTAAGAACAGATCATTATGTTGCAAGAAGACCCTTGATATTTTTACTCTGCATGCTTACAAAGTTTTAGTAGGAGGAACAGGTCAATATATCACATGACTCATAGTTGACTTTGATATCATTGTATAAATATTGGTGCATTATTGCACACAGACATTCCACCTCGTCTAGCATATTTTGTTTTGTTGACATTTGGAAAGTTCACTGACAAATGTGTTGTTCTATCAGGCTTACTGTGAAATGTTTTGGTCCAACATATTTTACCCACACAAGAAGGTTGTATCAGAGACAGACAGAGCAAAGTCCTCAGGGTCGAATCAACACTGACAATGTTACAATTCACATTGGTCTGTGAAACCAGTATATAAGAATTCCACATTTCACAATGCACGTTTCTATGCACCCAAAATTATTTCTGCCAAGACATTTAACCCAGAATACCCATTTACTGTAGAGCATGCCGGGAAACATGATTTTACACCATAGAGTGTTAATGTCAATCTTCCAGAGTTAATTTAACTACAGAATCAAAACAGGGTAACAGTGGCCAAATTGCTGTGTACAGACCCAGCAGTAGCATCGGTCACCAGATAGGGCTTCATGCCAGTCAGGCTTAATCAAAAGCTTTAATGCATTTGAAAGAACACCAATACTGTCACCCAGGTTTGTCTGTGGACGGTGAGTGAGGGAATGAAGACACGGGCTGCCTGTGGCTGTGGTAATCGATGAGAGGGCAACCCTCCGCAATATCAGTCCTGCTGCAGCTGCCAAGACCACGGAGTTGAGTTGATGAGACAGATCACAATCAAGAGGCAGGGGAGTGACTTTGATGAAGTTCCCATGACAGCCAGGGACATGTGAGGAGAGGGGTGAAGGATTTGATAGGTACCTGGCTAGCCTCAGTCTTTCTCTCTCTCAGTCTCTCATCAACTATAGTGAACTAACTCAGAAGTTATGAAGCGTGTGTAGCCATCACTGAGCCCACCCTGGAAGTAGGGACTGTATTTGTAGGGACATTATGAGGGGTGACTCCTGGTAAACGTCTCCATACTGGCCCTCACGCTAAGGTGTCTAGGAATATGGGATCCTGCCTGCTTCTTTATAAAAACACTGCCAGGTGCACTGTGGGTAGTTTCTGGGCTGCCCTTTCTCAGCGCTAGGAAAGCAACATCCTGGTTATGTAGATCAAATGTGTCAGAGAAAAGAGAACTAAGGGGCGCAACAGGTATTTGGGATTTGGGCCCACTAGCTCCCAGAGGTCTGTGGGGCCCATCACCTCAAAGAACCTTCAGGGCTTGCACTGCCAAACACACACACACACACACACACACACACTCACAGTTTTATTACATGTATTTGAAGATATGTATGTTTCTTGTGAGTATTTTTCGATTTGCACTTCACTGACCTGAATACAAGCCAATTTACTGTATGCATTTTGGTTACAACATTTCTGTCACCATACTGAAACTGTTTTAAGTGGTCTGTTGTGTCTTAAAGTTGCCATATGTAAGACTTCTTCCTTACAAACGCATAGAAATGCTAATTATAATATAAAGGGTATGAAACTGGGGTAAAGTTCTAGAGACATACCAATAATACAGTAGGCATTACTTTCCAGTGATAGAGGAATACACAGGCTGAAAAGGACCTAAGAAATTGGAGCTGTTGGCCATATTTCTTTTTCAGAAAAATTCTATAAAACTAGCAAGCTAGCTACCTAGTACTAATAGTAAACTACTCGTAGTATATATTGACACCACACTAGCCTAGGAAATGTATAAAGTGTTTGTTCACTCATTTAGGTCTACAATGGGGAAGACAGGCAACTGAAATTGGCGTTCCGAAACACGCTTTTACAAGGTTAGCTAAAATATAGCTAGTTAACCGTTATCTCGTTAGATTCTATCATAGAAATCTGTCTGTCCTGCGCCAGTACCCTAGACATGTAGCTTTACCAAAAAAGCATTTGGTTATTGTTACACCACACCAAATGTTGCCAGACATCCCAACCCTCCCGGAAGTTCAGAGAGTCTCCCGCATTTTTGTGTCTCCATTGCTAGAGAGTTGTTATGTAGTCATCTGCTAAGGCTATCTACAGCTGTAAATACAGTGTTTCTACTATTCCCCTTATAGATGCTAAAAATTACAATTTGACTGAAACAGTTTTCTTTCCCCAACCTTATAAGTCAGATTTTCACTGGGCAGTTACTTTAATGTAATATATTAAAAAAAAGATTGTAATTATCCGACACTGCACAGACACACACACGCATACATACACACACACGCGCACAGAGTAAACACCTACATGAATCCAGAAATGAATCCTGGACACAAACTCACACAGGTGCATACATGCACCCGCACAGGAAATGTCATCAATGTGAGACAAACTAATGACCAGTGTATTGACGTCTCTCAGTAGTCTTTCAGGTGGCTGCTGGGTTTCTATCTCCTTAGTGTCCTCCTAAAAGCCTCTAAGATTCCCACTGTGAAACCCCCGGCACTCTGAGGCAGAGACTATTGAGAATGGTGTGAATTGTCGAAGGAAAGTGTGTAATTTGACTGCACAACAACCATTGTGTTAGAGTAGCACAGCCGAAGAGGTAAGGGAAAAGGAGAATCTGTCTAAATGCGATGTTTGTAGCCTGTGATGCTTTACTTCTCCAACCGCATTGATCTCCTTTTGAGTAGTGCTAATCTTGGTACTTTGTATTATTTCCTTCAGGCTGTCAGAAGTCTGAATTTGACGAAGGACTTGCAGAGATTAACCTGTCTACAGATGTCTCACTTCATAATACAACAGGCACTGAACTGTCTAAAATATTCCAAATGACAAGAGGACAGTTTGACATTTGTTACTTTTTAGTTAATCTTAGTTGCGTGCTGGTAAGCATCCTAGTCAACAAAATGTGGGTTGTTTATATCAAATTGTATTTGTCAAATGTTTCGTTCACAACAGGTGTAGACCAACGATGAAATACCTACTGTTCATCTTTCTCCAAAACCACAGTAACAAAGATGGTAACCTCATGAACCAAGGTCCTTCTTGCATTGGTTAATTGACCAGACGACCAGCCATAGTCTTGATGGTTCTAAACTTCTTCCATTTTATAATGATGGCGCCTAATGGCACAAATTTCTAAAAATGTGTTTTCACTTTGTCGTTATGGGATGTTGTGAGCAGACTGATGGCAAAAAATATAATTAATCAATTATGAAGTAATTCTGGTACACAACAAAATGGGGAGAAAGGGGTCTAAATACTTTCTCAAGCCAGTGTAGGGAATAACCGCAAACAACAGCAGTGTATATGATGAGTGTGAAAGTGTGTGTGTATATCCCTGTGTGTACCAGCTATCTATGAATGTGTTTACATAGGTTGGATTGTAAGAAAGCATGAGAGGCTAGAGAAAAATGTGAAACAATCTTCTAAAGCTCCACAACATACTTTCAAGGGACAGTTCAATACAACCGTGGAAACTCCAATGGGCGATGTACAATTTCCTAGCATTGCGCCATTGGAGTTAAGGGAGAGAGAGGTCAGCTAAGGTTTCTTTGGATTATGTAGTGACTCCCTCAGGCAGGTCAGTTGCAGGTAATTGTGGTTGCTAGCCAGAGGAGCATTACATGACAACTGCATTGGTCTTGGTGTAGAAGATTTAGTAAATGTTACAGTTACTGTTTTTGTTATTTTTCATATCAAATGTAATCTTACATTTGTAATTCATATTATATCAGTGAAATTGATTAATTCTGTGTCTTAGAATACACTTATCTAGACATGAACAAATCAGCTATATAACAGTACTGTCATAAGAACATTCTGTGAGAGGATACATCTTGATGATTCATCAGTTAGGATAGTTGGACTTGGATTGACTGACCAGAGAATCACAAGACTTGTATTGAGTAGCCACTCTTGTCAACTAGGGATATTTCAATCTTTACTTCCTGACAACATACTGTAAGACTGAGTGATCTACTCATGGCTTAAAATAGGGTGATTAAAGCATGACCTTAGAACCTGTATGGAGATTCTACAGAAGCATCTGTATAGTATTGACAGTTCAGTGGTGGCATGTGATCAGACACACAGGGTGGAGGTTAAACAGGTATGGATAAGCTGAATTAGGTCAGATAGGCCCTAAGCCAAGACTAGACACACCCATAGTAGTGCAGAAGTCAGGGGGAGGTAACTTGGAGTTGGTTCATGTTTCATTACAAAAGTATTCCTAAACTGTATTTGGTTGTCATACACATTTGTCTTGCACTGAGGTTGTACACGGATGTCATACGTTGCTGAATACTTGATGTGTAACAACTGTTGTATCACCTACAAGCTTGTAATAAATTCTCTCGAGTAGATTATATTGGTTTCCTGAATAGTTTATTCATTGTTTATAGTCAATTTGGATTAATTACGTTTCTGGGAGAACTCACCAATGAATCTAAAGTAGCGGACACGGAGGTTTGACCGCATCACTGGCTAACGTCCTGGTTGAGTGTGTAGTGTGAGAAAATGCAGAATGGCTTGGCAAGTATATTTCTCAGAGGACACGTCCCAATCTTAGACTCTCCTTTGGGTATTGTTGCTATAAGACAAGACTGTAACTATTATTAGACCATGGGATATTGGGATAAGAAGGTGGTAAAAAAAAGTTCAACCATTTGATATAATTAATTTCTACTGTGAAATATTTGTTTATAAAACTTCAGAGCTAACAATGAGAAGTAAGAACAGAGACTTAGAGATGAAGTGATGAAAAAATTAATAATATACCTTTTGGAAGATTAACAAAATATTTTTTTTTTCTGCAGAGGGGTCAAATAGGATTTTTTTTTGCCTAAATCCGGCCCTGAACTTAAACTGGTTCTTATCATCCATGTGCAAAGCACACAAGCATGTTCTCTCCAGACGAAACCATAAAATACAGAAGGCTAAGAGAGCGAGAGGAAGAAAAAGACAGATAGAACAAGAACACCCAGTGGCAAACTCTCAGCGAGCAGAGTGTTGATGCCAGAGTGGGAATTAGTAGGGGTGCGAAAGGAGGAATGACAAGGTGGAGGTGAGCACATAAAATAATGTAGATAATAAAAAATTAATATAATAATTGGACTTCTATGAGTATCCCTTCTCTATTTAAACTACATTCAGGATACATCTGTGACAGCAGGTGATTACTGAGACAGCAATTCCAGTTGTGGGTTTCTCAACTGCATGACTATACACATTAGTCTTAGAGTTAAGTGCCTGAAGTCTCAGACTATAGTGATTTTAAAATGCTGCGGTTTGTGTGAGGCCTGTGTAGAGCATTACGAAATAATAAGAGCGAGAGAGACACCGAGGCAGAAATATAGAACGATTGAGAAAGACAGAAGCAGTCAGAAAACAGGAAGCAACAGAAAGGTTTAAGATAACATGGACCTCAGCACAACGAAGACAAAGGAATGCAGATGCTGACCAACTGGGGTAACAGCTCTACTAACAGATCCTGGATCCGGTGGGAAATTAGACGGCCTGGCTCTGTGTTTCTAGTCAAACAAGCCCTTGTCCAATGCAACAAGCTGTTCTTTAACTGCATTTTTGTTCCACTCAGCACGTGAGTCATTAAAGCATCTTTTGGACGTTTCCTAACCGTAGGAATTTCAATTAACAATTGAATGAATTACCTGCAATTGTCTAATTGGCCAACAATTATTTTTCTTACTCGATCTACTGCTACCATTATTATTGTATTGTTTTTTGTTATTTTTGTTATTTTGCCACCATCTCTAATGCAGTTACTAAAGTCTGCTATTGTAGGTTGATATAATGTAAAGCATAGTAGTGGGAGTATGGACAAACGGAGCTTCTGGGTGTGTTGATGTTGTTAGGTTTGCTGGGAAGTTAGAGGTCAAATCAGGATATTGTATAGAACTTGGCCGTGTGAGTAACAAAACAAAGGCAGGATTTATGGAAGGCTTGTGAACACACTCAAGCAATCACACACACACACACACACAGACAATCTCAGTTTGTGGCCATCTTGGTTATGTAACATTTTAGAAAGCAGCATTCAGTGAATTAGTTCACCCCACAGTAGCTCCTCAAGACAAGCCAAAAGAGCCCTTTGGTTTCTATTATCCAGGGACAGAAGACTCCTGCCAGATAGTTTCAGCTGCTTTAACTTGATTATAACATGTTTCAGTATAAGGAGAGAGAATGGTACAAGATGGTACAATATCAAACAATAGCATGAAATACAATACATAACTACAGAGGCTGCAACTGCAGGGAGAAATAGAATCAGTAGCTAACAGCTACACACACCAACAAACAACAACAACAACAAATCCCTAGCAGACTGAAAACCACGGAGCACTTTGCTCAATCCCCGTTCTGTGGATGCTATGTGTACCGGCATGTGCCCACAGATGGCTGTCACGGCTTTGTTATTTTAGTTTAGAAAAATAAATAGGCAACTTCAGCTTGTTTTTCGTCTTGCTTTACCCCTGAGCCGATGTATTTTAAGCGACGGCAGCAGTAGCAGAAGGAAGCGGCAGAAGTTGCCCTTCTCCCCATTTCCCATTTTACGACAAATCATGCTGTTCAGTAGAAAGCTACGGAGGGAGGCCCACAGCAGCCGCGTGGTAAAAAGCAGTGAGCATTTGATTTCAGCTGATTTATCCTGGGGTGCGTCGCTTACTGTGGAAATGTATTTTAACCTAGCAATGCTCTAAATCTTCTTTTTTTCCACAAATGAGGGCTAAATGTTGAATGATTCTACGGAGTCAAAAGCAGTGTTGCGTTTATCGTAGGGAGCTGTGCATTGTCAAGCATTTGCGGTGTTGGGAAAGCCTTGTCAGTTGAAAGGGACCCCTGGTGAGCTTTGCCTAGTGGAAACAGTAAAACAGACAGGGTTGGTACTAGCAGGCCTCTGAGGTGGACTGTTCAAACGGGGTCATGCTCTTTCTCACCCCACCTTATGACTCCCCAATTTACCAGTTCTGAGAAATCATGTCCAAGGTACAGCACTGAAGAAAGTCCAAAAAAACCCAAAGTTGGTCTTCAACTTAAGGACTTTTTGCAAAAGATTCCAAGAGTGGGGGGCGTTGCTGGTCAACAAGGTCTTACCCATGTTGGAATGAGCCCGATGTACATCTAGTACTAGCCAGTCCTGGGAGGGTATTTCATAGGTTGTGTTTCTCCAAATAGTTTTTAAAGAAAGACAATTAGGAGGTTTCTCCAGATGGCCTTATAAACAAACATTTACCAGTGTCTGGCCCGTCTGAAAGACAAGGGATCCCAACCAACAATACTGTATAAAAGACAAATGGTGTGTACAAAAGCTGGCACCAGTAATACAACACAATGCTGCATGATGCACTGATTCCAGACTTTTTAAAACGGATGCTGAAGCATGCATTATAGTATATCAGCGTAGCCCAGAACTGACATAAAAGTGGCCTGAACAATTTCATTTCGAGATGACAGACATGCTTTGATTCTATAAAAGAAGCCAATTCTGAAGTTTTAACCAACTCGATGTGCATTTTAAGAGCTCAATATCCAACCAGATTCCATGGTTTTTGTATGAAGGAACACATTCTAAGACTGAATTGTCCAGGGTAGCAATTTTAAAATGATACAAACCTATGTTCATAGACCTAGAGAAAAACATGTTTTGTTTAATTTTCATTCAAAATTAACCGAAGATCTCAAAGGGAAGTTTATGAAAGTTGGAAATCAAACTGCTAGTGCAAAAATGCTTGCACTAGAGAAAATACTGTATCATCAGCATAAAAGTGAAAATTACAGTTTCTCACAGTCACAAATATAATTTCTAAAAATTGTAAACAGTAAAAGACCCAAAAGGGAGCCCTGGGGAACTCCTTTATGAACTGCAATACATTTATATTCAAACCCATTGAGTTCTATCACTGAGATAGTTTTGAAACCATAAGCCAGTATTAATTTCCATTTCCAAGGAAGACAGCTTTCCCAGCAAACTAGGATGACAAATGATATCGAAAATAGTACAAAGTAGAAACAGATAAAATAGTACAAAAGTACAAATAAAGGTTTACTATACAATGCCACGCCTTCGTGTCCTGGGGTAGGCTAAATCATTTGGGTGAGCAATTAGCTATACCAGCATACTGCGACAGATATTTTCTTCTTCTGTTATACAAGAAAATAAATCAACTAATCATAGTAAACATTTACTTAGGTGTGCTGTCCTTTTGCTGTAGGCAGACAGGTCTTACTCCAAAACTACCCAGTTAAGAGAGGAAGTTGGGTCATTGGAAAATCCAGCACAAAGGAGAAACTCCATTGCATAATCTGGGCACTGCATTTTTATTTAAAATAGTCACAAGGAGAAAAAAATATTGAGCTCAGCTTTTTGTCCCTTCTTTAATGTAAGAAAGAAACTCCTGTTTTGGGTAAGAGGCCTCAGTCTGGGTCTTGTGTGTTTGTGTATATATATACACGTTTGTGTGAATGCTTGCATCCGTGTGTGTGTATTCGAGCAAGTGATGTATAACCAGGACCTTGCATTTAATTAAGCCGGCCTCCTCCACTTTTCTGCAAGCGTGCATAATCATTTTATCCACTGTGATATCATCTGCTTAATGTGCAATTTTACCTTACAGTTAAACCTGGCCGATAAATCTAGGAGAGCTCTCCTTTAAATAGATGCTGGTTGAATAATGTTTGCATTTGATTAGTAATGGCTGGACAATGCGAACCTGCAAGCTGAGAAAATGCTTCCCGGTTATCCTCCTGGCTAGGAAAGGGGGCTCCCTCCCTCAGGACCACATCTTATCACATAAGTGCATCATAGGATGATGCATTTCTAACAGGTCCTGTGGGAAGGGGCCAGGTGGACAGATAATACTGTAAAACAGGAGAAATGATGACACGTGAATAAGGTGTCTGCTTCGGTTAAAAGCTGCACTCAGGATTTATTAAAATGTCATAAAATTCTCTGCTACCGCAATTTCCCGTTTATAAATCGCGGCTTATACACAAATTTTGAAAACATTTAAAGCCACAGCGGTTAATACCTGGGTTCGGCTAATACACAAGTTTACGTTTTTAAAACCTTTTCCACAAACGGACTTTTTCTACAGATGACTGCTTGATGACGTAGAGGTCTCAGAAACTCATGTAGCAAATATGATACAATTGGTGTTACATGGTTTTCAGAAATATATTTTATTCTTTAACAAATTAATTTTGGTAGCGCCCTATGACAGATGTTTAATATTAATGTATGCACGAGTCATAATTCTCCGGGTAAATGCAGTTTATATATGGGTGTGGTTAATACTCGGGTTTGTATACAGTACACACAAAGCTGTAAAGTTAATGGTGCGGTTTATACACGTTTGCGGGTTATAAACGAGGAAATACGATATATTCACTCTCTCTTTGTATCCCAAAACACTGATTCAGAAATACATCATTCCTTAAAAACTTGTGAAACTTCATTTTTAGATTAAATTCTAAAAACACATTCACTCACATACACTCCACAACCAATGCAAAACCAGCCACACCCACATATACACAGGGCAATATGTAAGCTTATATAACATTTTCTTGACTAGCATATTTATACTATATTAAAAAACAAGGTTCTTACATTTCTTACACTAGCATGAACAGCCACCATTAAGGGACAGTCATCTATTGGGGGGCTGGTCAAACTCTGGGTATCACTAAGAGAAAGCATCATCCTTCCCAACGTAATAATTTCCAACAATAACAAAGCTCTCCACTGTATAAATGATAAAGTAGGCCTACCACATGGAACTGATGTCAATGTCCTCCCCCTACAGGCCACAAACCAGGGATAAAAAGCAATATTGGCTAAATAAGCCCCACAGTTCAATCACTGTACATTACATTTCCTTTAAAATAACCTAGCTTAAGTACGCAACTATTGATTTTAATAGTTCAGGTACACCATGGCTGGCTGCCTAAAAGAGCTGGTTAGCGAAAAACAAAGTCATGTTTTACGGATCATGATCATCACTGCCCTTGCTTCTTTAACAATGATGACATTCCCAGATTTTCCCAGGAAGTTGTGGTCAAAATATTCATTAATTTAAACTAAAACATTATAAATTCTTGAATGGATAGAATTTGAATGGGCTAATTTTATCCCATCCCAAAACGTTGTTGGTGGGTACTGTACATCTAGATATGCAGCAGCCTTTACACTGTGATATCTCCTGGAGCTGAGAGATTAGAACACAGTGGTGCAATGAATTTCAGTGGTGCAACATCTCAACAAAAGAACCTCTTTGGAATGGAGGGGATGGGTTCTGTAGCAAAACATTCTTGAATGTTGCAGATAGAAATTCTATTCCAAGAACAGAGCCAATGTGATTCTCATTCTACTTTTTGGCAAGGCATGTTTCATCTACATAACATATTTCTACTTGAACGTTCATAAAAACATAGGCTTCTGAACACAGCAGAGATTCTTCCAATATCAGTCCTGTTAGGAAGTACCATAAAAAACAATCAGGGGAAGGACGGAATATATTAGGAAAACCGGCAAAACCCCCTAAAAAAATAAATAAATCACACTTCCAAAAACACAACCCTCCCCAGACCAACCATGAAATTTCAAACCCCCTCCTCCATTTTTGACCAGACACAACACCCCAATAAAATTTGGTGTGTCCCTAGCTTCTAAAACACACATAAAGCATTTAAAACACATCAAATAATCTTCAGTTTACTAATTTCCCCCCAGATCCCCACATTACTTATGCGTTGGATATCACCCAATCATAATTTAGTAGCTTTCTCGAGCACGGACTAGCTCTGTTGGGAGTAGGCTAGTCTACACTGACACAGATGGCTGTATGTTCTTCCACCAAAAGTCACAGCTTGAATGTATAGGTTATTATTTCAGTCGTCAGATTGGGATGTGGAAAGCAGCAGTTGGGGGGTGGATGCAATGACTTGAATCAAAATTACCTGTTTTAATTCCAAGGAAGAAATATTGTGTAATAAACCTCTAAAAGTCCTTACAGAGATATCATTTTGTTTTTCATGACAGCCCAAACTTCCCTGCTAGCTCATAAGCCCCATTTCAAAGATATGACTTTTGATAAAATAAAAATAAATTAAATCCACTTATTATCCAATACCACTTTGTCACTGGTCATGGAATTTTGGATGACGGTTATTGGTCAGCTGAACAATGCTCGGCCGCCCTGTGTCTTTTGTCACCTGGTTGTTGCACAAACAAATAACACACCTGGCTATATGGTAATTGTGCAGGTCCTTGCTGCCATGCAACTTCACACCATTTATTGTGTGACATTTGCAGTAGACTCCATTCTTCCCGTCATTGCCGTGGTGAACCAATTTTGTGTGATCTCGTTACTAAAATGACCAATTCTGTATCCCAAACTGCCTAGCCATAGGGTTTTGGTCAAAATTAGTGCACTAACAATTGGAACATTTGGAAAGCAGAAAAAGCCTCAGCGCAGTGAGTTATGACATCTAGAAGTTCCTGGTTTCTCCATCTCCTCATTTCAGTACATTATTATATGGGACTACTGATTTGTTGCTCTGCCAGGCCCTACCATCTTCCTCTCCCCTCCCTTTCTTCCTGTTCTATTTTTCCTTCACCTTCTCTTACTCCCTATCCATGAACCTATTCTTTGGCCTCTGTCACACAATCAAACTTTCCTTAGGTCTCTCTGTCACTCTCTCTTGCTCTCTTTTATGGTCCCGTCACTCTGTCTTTGTTGCTCTCTTTCATGGTCCCCTCTCATTTGACCCCCTCTTCCTGTCTTTCTCTCCCTTTCCACTGCAATGACTTACCGTATTAAACAGATGCGTTGGGTGGACACATCAAAGCACAACGCTTTCACAGTCCTTCACACGCATACACAGATACACACGACAATTGTTAAGATATTCCACAACAGCGCCGAAGGATTTGTTAATTACCGCACTGACATCTGTCCTGTGTGTTAGGGAGGATTAACAGGGAATATCAAGAGTATTGTGATCTCCTCCGGAAACAACAGGACAGACCCCGGCAGATGGTACTGAAGTCACATCCATCTGCATTAATATTAATGATCCAAAGGTCACAGACTTGGTCCAAAATGGCACACTGTTTGCTATAGTAGAGACTGCAGAGCAATACTTCAATCCTGGGCCCATAGGATCCACTGGGCTCTGGTCAAAATCAATAGCACTATTAAGGGAATAGTGTGCCATCTGGAAATTCACTGTTTTCATGTCACGCCTTTAATTGATGTCGCCTGGATAAATAATACATATGTTTCTTGGGGACTTCAGGAAACGCGGGGGGGTTTGGTTGTCTTTGATGTTTGCGCTTGAACATCCATTGGAATGTCCTGCATGGGGGGTGACAGATTACAAATGTAATAATTGTGGAAAAAATAAAACTAAAACATTACTAATAGTAATATGTTTGATTACAAGTGTTATGTGAGTGAAATATAGCAATGATATTGTGTGATTCTGTGGTATTATTTCATCAAAAGAATACAGTGGAGGGGCTGATAAATTTGGCAGACTTACCCTAATATGACACTTGTGATTCATCCTGATATGATAATATTTAGGATTTGCACCTTAATACAAACCCCACTTATTTTTCTATGCTAAAAATATTATGTGATTTCTGTAACTGCTCTTTCAACAAAATAAGCTTAGAATCAATTCCTTTTTTTACTATAAAATTTCCCTCTCAGATGACTAAGATCCTTCCAAAATCTCAGATTAGCCACATGTTATCCCATAACACTCACACAGCGTAGTGTTCTACGCTAACATAAATCTTCTAATAATTCTCTCTCTGTCTCTCTCTCAAACGCACACACAAACACACATATTCAGGCAATGCATAGAACATAAGGAAAGGAAATTCAGTCATAAGACATAGCCTGCATCCCTGTTACGAACCCTGAGGAAATTGGAAATCAAAACACACCATTAAGCACACACACATTGATCCGTTACTTATAAAGCCTATTCCCTATTCAGGGCATTACTTTTGGCAAGGACGCATACATCTCTGTTCAAAGTAGTGTGCTATAGATAGTAGGGCACCATTCAGGACAGAATCACTGAATGATTCTCCACAGTTATCCAGAAAATACCCTTGGCTAGACCTTTAGCTATCATGTAAGCATGTGAATCCGCTACTCCATTCCTGGAGGTTGTGGATGAACCTTCCTCAAGAGTTCTGCTTCTCAAAGCCCATCCTACACTACAAATCTAAGTAACAGAGCAATGTTATTTCAAACTGCTGACATGTACGGATATTTTACATATATTTGTTGTTTTATTCGGCAACTACATTGCAGAAGTAGCCCGTTTCATGGCTTTGATGGATTTAATAATGAAATAAAACAGCTGGAAAATAACATTTTAATGACAAAATTGGCAGGCAAGACACCTAGAACTCCTTAAACTAATAGCTAAAATGTTCTGATGCAATTAGCTCAGCTATACCCAATGTAACTAAGCCTGGTTTGTTCTGAGGTAATTAGCGTAAGTTCTATCATAATCTACTCTAAAAGGTTTAGCTAACTATCTAGCAATAATTAGCAATAGCAATGGTAATCAATTATGTGATGCATAGCATACATTTGTTTAGCTTTTGAATTTGTGTTTCCTTATTATGCTGCACTATGAAAGTGTATAATGGTTTAGAGAAGCTGCTCACAAAGCATTCTTCCAAGCTGTCTACTGGGAGTTACAGTAGGGTAGGCTAATAGAGGTGTGCATAGAGACTGAAGTGTTGCCAAACCCAGAAAATGTGTTGCTAATGTGAGAATGTCAGGAGTTTAGAGAGGAGAGAGGGAGAGTTTAAAATGAGAGAGGAGAGTGTGTCCATCCAAAATCCACTGTAATTGTTCACATGATATGTTATCTACTGAGCAAAATAATTTGAAAGACGTATTTTCAATGTCTTTTCAACCAGAAAGATGACTTTTCAATGTTCTTTGCTCAGCAGGTAAAGTATCATCTTAATCACCCACCATGATATCAACCCTAATAATCGGCAATAACTATATATTATTTTTGAAGTTTAATTGCCTCAGACAATTCAAATGATGCTATGGTGTGCACTTTATCGTCATGAATATGAATAACACATCGATGTCACACATAAACAATTGCACTTGGCAACTGTCAAAAAACGTTGCCACGGACGCTATCAAAAGCAGTGAATCCACATGCAGTGCAAAACATTGCACAACGTTAAGTAGCCTCTTTCCTACATGTTGCTAGTTAGTCAGCTTTGCAAAACTACAAAGAAATATATTGAACTAAATTTATGATTAACACAAAATACTTACTTTGTGAGACAGATGTCAACTGAATTTGCGGCATGGACATGAATTATTTTGAGAGAATTCAATGTGCAAAACATTATAATAGGTGAGAAAAACAGATCTATGTTTGTAGGTACAAGTTTTGATCCTGCCTAGAAATTCCCAGAAATTGAGACTGAAGAAAATGCTAATAATTAGGAACAGATTTTTAAGAGGATAGTGAAATTAGGTTAACCAGACTTTTAACGCATTTCCCTGCATGTTCACTCTCCTCGCCACCTATTCTCAATTGCCAATTAATATTTTTTAAGGAAACCAGAGAGGGCCAAGGACAGATTAAGCAATATTTGAGAATATCCAATTGAGAAAACCACAGAGAGAGAAGGAGAGGTGCAACTGAATGTTTTTTTTCCATCCCTTCCTATTTTGTCATGTCCAATTTGCAATGGCAACCTTGCCTCATTGCAGCAACAGGTTAATATGTGTGTTTATGATCACCAAAGCACACCTCGCTAAGCCAATTTGTTTCTTACCAGACTGCATTCTCAAACAGAAATTCTTTGCCATGCTTGGAGGTGAGCACATTCTCCAGCCAACTAACAAAACTGAGCTTGCAGAACTTACCATACGGAGTAGCTAGCGCTAGGCAAGGCAATGCCTTGTCATCCAGCATCCTACCCATCCACTCAGGACTGTGCTGTGCCAATGTGTACCATCCTCTACTAGATCCCTGAGAACACTCAGTATGCATTGACCAGGATTTGAGGTCCTGGCTACAATGATTCCACCGTTCTGCATTAAGCCAAGTTCCTCATGTTAAATACTATCAGCATGAATTACCTTTCTACATCTTAATGGACAGCTTCAGGCTTCATTAGCGGTTGATTTTTCTCATGCAGTGTTCTATTCCTTCACTCTTTCTAATCACTTTCTCTGTCATTCTCTCTCCTCTCATCTACCGCATAGTAAGAATCATGAAATATCAAAGAAAGCTTTTAAGAATGTGCAGGATAAATTCAAACAATATTGTTCTCTGACACGGACTCACATGAAAGTGTGCGGAGACTTGCTTGTCGATCACATCATTTGCTAAAAACTTGAATTAAATACCATACACACCAATGGTTACACAGAATAAATAAAGTGGAGAACGGGCCTTCTATTGATATAAGCCTAACAACTGGCTACACCAGAAATCACTGTTATTTGGGCTCCTGAATGGTTAAACACTGTCCAGGGTTGGGTAGGGTCAATGTCGGACAGACCTGTCTTACCTCATCAAGCATCTAGCATCTTCTTGTGGCAGGTTAGGACACCGCTAGTCTAAATCAGGGTTGTTCGCTGGAGAATGAGCTCACCTCAGTGAAACGTCTGGCAAAATAATATTCATCACAAATAATAATAATTCACCAAATTGTAAAGAAAATACAAAAATTTGATCTGATAAAATAAATCACTGCAATACACTGGCAATCTGAAAGCAGGTTACAAGCATTGTACCTCTAAAGGCAATGTTCACTTAGATCCCATTCATAGTAAAAACTGCCTTTTAGAAATTGCATTTAAAAGCAATGCCTAAGCCACTTTGGGATTGAATCCCAGCCTAAGTGCCCCAACAACAAGCATCAACCAGGCATTGCTCCTTATTCTGTAGAGTAACTGCCTCTCAGAGCAGCCAGAGATAAATGGGGCTGTCTCATCTAATGTAATATTTGTTTCTGCTTCTTGAAGTCTCCACTCTGCTAGTCTCCGTCTCCAGCTGACTTCTTCATTGTATTATTTAGCTCAGACTTTTCCCTCAAGCCAGATTGTGGATCTGTCGATTGGTGGCTGGGTGTTTTCCATCTGCTTTTGTCTCATTGTCTAGTGTTTTTCTTTTCTCTCTCTCCCTCTCTCTCTCTCCCGCTCCACTATGCTAGCATCTCCTCTCTGCTCCAGACGTTTGCTGTCGTGGGTCTGTGAGTTCCCAGGCTGTGACGGGCTGTGGCCCTCCAGGAATTTAAAACGCTATTGTGGCATTTTCTTCTGAGCAATTGCTTTTTTTTTCAATAATAAAGAGGAGTAGCTCTAACTGTCCTCTGTAAATGACTTTACTCTCCCTCAGCAAATCAAACAAACTTTCAGTTTTTCTTCTAGTGTCCAGAGACTCCCCACAGGTGTATTTGTTGATTTGTGTGCGCGTACATACGCGCGATGTGTGCCTGTGTAGTGGAGTGCCTGCAAAGTCGTCCATTTCTGCTGTTGTGTTTGACAAAATAATTGCTCTATCAACTTGACTGAATACCACAAAACATGTTCAGTCCAGTAAAGACATCAAACTCATCAGTGTGAAATGTTACCAACCATTCATTATGCATGCAGTTTTAATGCTAATTAAATATTAAATTCATATTAACTCTTAATGCGAGTGACATGTATCATTTTATAACCAGCAGTAATCTCTATAATTGATGCCAGAACTAAATACAAACACGTCGGCTAGTTGGTTTACTTTCTCATGAATGATATGGCCAATGAATATGAAATGGTCAGGTTTTATTACACTAGGTTTCAAAGGCTTTCGAGAGACAAGACGGGATTACCAGCATTTGTCAATTTTAGTTTTTTAGCATTTATTACACTCATAGTGAATAACCAAAGGCAACACATTATGTAGTTAAGGTAGACATTTTAACTCTAAATACCTGTAGTCCATCCTGTTAAACCAACTCACTGTGAACTGCTGTCACAACTCACCCTTTTACTGGTCCTGTGGATCTGGTAGCATGTCTTCTAGTCAGCCGGCCTAGCGCGTGGGGACCCTATGAACGCAGTGGAGCAGGCCGTTTTCAGAAGATGCAGTTTCACTGCTGATTGAGTTGTGAAAACAGAGCTAAAAATAGCCACAATATCAGGGTGCTCAACTCTTTTCACAGATAACTTGGTACAGGGATTTATGATGACATTTTTAACAATAAATTAAAAGAAAATCAGTGCAGAAGTAAATACCAATAACTAGGATCGCAATTAAAAACATTTAAAGTTTCAATAATTACTGGCAGCATTTACCAATAACAGGATTAGAGTAGCAGATTAGATTTTTTGGGTCAAGATATAGCCAACATTGGGTCTTAATAAAATCTAGAACATGTTTTCTTTGAACCTGAAGACTAGTACAATCATTATAACAATTATTAGCTCAGTGATTGTTTTTCTAGGGGTGCTACCAAATAAAATGGCAGCTAGAACCATTAGGAGCCTATTCCACCAACATGGTCCTGCTGTGAGCCCTGTGGTAGCAGTGTTTAGTGATAGATTTAAATTGTCTCAAAACTCCACTTATTCCAAATTGTCAACCAGAAGTGTTTGTTTCTGGTGGTCATCTGTATACACAAACAAGCGTGGTGACAGAGATGGATCATCCTGCAGTTTTTTTTTTCCTTTAAGCTATTCTCCCGGGTGTCCCCTACATTAATTGTTGGAACAGATGGAGCAAAGAAATAAGATCTTAAAATGGAGAAGATGGATATTGGGTTTATAATTGAATAGTGTGTCTGTATTTTTCCTTGTTGTTACCTAAAGTAAGCCATTGGAATTGCAGATGGAAAAGGCAATAATCATTGATTTCCACCTTCCACTGAAAGCCCCACAAAATGCTAGGTTGTTTCTCTGAATTATTTTTCTTTTGACTTTGATCTTGAACCTGAGTAATTGCATAGTATCTTCTTAAGATTTTATATATATGGATTCATTTCATATACATATACACACACGAGTACCAGTCAAAAATTTGGACACACCCATTCATCTATATCATATATAAATATAAAATGAATAACGATAATCCAGTGATAATCTATTTTGTACATGATCAGAATTAGCAGTAATCACTATGAGAGCCATAAAAAGTACTATTCAAACACCATGCTACACTGATTAATATGGATAGCTAATGGTATATGCATTATAACAATGAGGGATTCCATCCCTTATCAAGCCACAAAACGCCTAATCTTCTGCCAATGCGTTCCATCTGTGATACATGCATTAACACCACAGAGCTAAATAACTTTCTCAACATCATATATGACACTAAAGATCATAAGATTTTGTAAAGTCCTGCCAAGCTAATGAAATATTTATACCAACTGCTCAGTAGCCCCATTTTCCACACAGATATTTCTAATGTTATTAATTTTGTTTTATTTCTGTCTTTCTTTCTTCTTTCTTGGTGAAACCATAAAACAAATTGGATAGTTATAGATGTACTTTGAGTGTCTTCCCCAGTAGACGAGAGAACCTTTAGGCACTGCTCGAAATAGAATAAGATATTCAAACGTGTCTGTGTGTGTCTTTACCTACAACTGCTTGGATTTTGAGGTCAGTTCTTTTTCATCAGCTGTACTGAGTTACTTTAGGAAAGGAAAGGCGTCCTTTTCTCTCTCACCACAACAACATTTGTGCAAACCATAAGACAAGATCAGCCCAAACTAAACATCCTATGAGATGTGTTTAAAGTCTAAACACTATGCTGTTTACAGGGATCATCCTGAAACTTTCTCAGTGAAGAAAATTTTCATAAATGTTTCAAAGAGTCTATGATTGGTTTCTCCCTTATATTGTCTGCATCCATTTTTAGCATTGTGGTGTCCATAACAACCATTACGTTAGTGGATTTGAAGCAAAATGTAGATAATCTAGTTTCAGATATATGGGCATTAAAATTACATTTTGTGTGCTTATTCTGGGATGTATTCTTTAAACTATTAATGAAACAATTTTTAATATATAGAACATTGTGTTCTATTTAAGAGGATCTTGGAAAAGCATAAGCTGAAATACATTTCTCATACATGTCATGAATACAACATCCTGTTATCATCATAGCTGACTTATGTTCATGTTTCATATACATAAGTATATACATTTTTTCTTGGAAGGTGTGTCCCTGTTTAGATTAAGGAAAATTGTGCTAGCTAGTTCTGCTGGGGCCATAGTACCTGCCTGTTTTAAAAGTGTTTTATGAAATAGATTTCTGTTCCATTATGTTACATTTCCCTGTGATATTGTGCCTCCTGTAAGTGTTTATTGTCACCCAAACATTATGCTAGCTGTAACCCAGGCTAGCCTAAAGGCATGCTCATAGCACAACAGTATTTTTAGATCACAAGACGTCTTTTTGATCGAAAATTATACAGGTGCCCTGACTTTGTTTAGTCACTAAATATTCCATGACATTTACTTTAAAAGTAGGGGTGTTAATTAACCCCAGTTTCCTGGCTAAATATTCAATCTGGTTCCCCTACTGTCATGACCACCTAGGCATCCTCAGCTTCCAACTGGCTCATTCATCCTCTTTCCCGGCCCACTACCTTGGCATTGTTGTGCTGTGCTCTAGCAATTGAACTACACAGGATACATTTGATTTGTTCATTAAGACATCACAATATTGATTGTGCATGGAAAGGCCATGTCAGTGAACCCGCGATTGTCCACATTATTTTTTGCTTTGTCCACAAATAAGACAATAGGTCAACACCTTATTTGGGTATGAATTAATGAAGGTTTATAGCTGGATAGTCACTTTATGATAGCATGGGCAAAATTGCGTTGTCACAAATAGCACCACAGTGAGCAAGATGCAAGGCTTTGTTTTCACATTGTCAACCACAGCATCTCTGAATGTGCAAGGTGCCAGGTTTACTTCACCTATTTTACCAAGTGATAACCACAGGTATAAAAAAGTAAGGATATCTACCAAGGCATGTCAACATTCGTAGATTTTGAAAAAAATTTACCTATTTGGCTTTTAACTTTAAGAAAGGGAATGAAACCAGATTACATTACTCAGTTTGAGTATTCCAAGTTACCCGACTGGTTATACTTTTGGACAGGTAACTAGTAACTACGAGGGATTACATTCAGAAAGTAACTGACCCAACCCTGTCCGTGCACACCCTGGGGCACACAACGAGCCACGGCAGATCTCAGCAGGCTACAGAAGACTACTGAAGATTTACCAAACGAAGGTCGGCACAAACTGTACAACGCCGTATTGATTCAGGTAGAGCAGACTGATGCAAAACAGAATACAACTGGAAGCATTGGGAGTTTGTTTGATCTGTCGTTCTGAAATAGTGTGTTGTGGATTTAGGTCGGTGTTGGTGAGTCACTGCTTGTGCTGTAGGTGCCTACTGTATGTGAGGCTGTATGGTGTCGGGAGATCAGTGTGGTTGTACTGAAGGCTTGTGTACTGCACTAATGAAAATCCAGTGAGTCACAGTGGTGTGTTGAATGCCTCTTTCTGACAGCAGGTGTTACATCAGGACCAGGTATGATTCATATGATACTGCCGGAATTGACCACAAGGGCAGGAAGTACAGCTCGTGGAGAAGAAGGGAGAAACACTGTCGTCTTGCCTTCATCCACCTTTTCCCTCCCTCTGTCTTACAACACAGGCCTCCCCGTAGGGGAAAACATGCTCCTAAGCACCTAGAATGACTCTCATACGGAACACACTAATAGACCACATGCTCACACGTGGGCGCACCCCCCCCCCCCACACACACACACACACAGGCACACACACCCACACAAAAGCACACTCATACACACACTCAAAGGCACACACATACACAAACTCCATTCAAATACATGCAGTGATAATGATCCCCAGCATCAACATCCATGCCTGCTAGCACACCTCGCTAATGACCCAGTGTTGGTTCTCCTTTCTACTACTGTAGCGCTTCAGAGGACCCCAGCCAGACACATTCCTGTGGCTCTATCTAGCGCTACGCTAACTTTATTAGCATGTTGGCTGCTACCTCTGTGGCCTCATCGTTAGCACTTCAAAGCTATCAACCAGAGCCAATGAAAGAATAATAATATAAGCAGAAAAACAAATGCATCTTAAGTCGCTTCCAGAGGAGGGAGCTACAGTGCACAGAATAAAACTGTCTCTGTATTTGCCTGAAAATCACTTATTAATGATAACTATCATCTGTGGCTAGGGACATATTTTAAACTCAATCAGCATATTTGCATAAATAAACTAACTCTTGTCTTTGAAATACTGTTGGTGAATTAGGCTGAGGTATTGGATCTAATTTACAGAAGTCTCTGTCTCTCTTCCTTGCTCTCTCTCTCTCTCTCTCTCTCTCTCTCTCCCTCCCTCACACCCTCACACTCACACAGACACACACACACAATACAATATTTGAATTTGAACACTTTCTAACAGCATTGCTTTTGACTTGATCAAAACCTTTCAATAAATATGTAAGTACATTATATTATTCATAACATTAGGTTTTGGGCTTTTATGATACCACTGAAGAGATAAAGGTGCTAAAAGTTGACTACTTTACATTTGTGACATTACTGTCTTTCTGGAAAAGAAATGGTTGAGATTGATATAATTCATAAACTACCAAAGTGTTGTCTATCTTCAAATTGTTAATAATAATTACAATTATTTCATACATTTATAATATAATCACAAACATGACTAGATTAAAATCGATTTACTTTCCATTTATTTCGATCTCTCCCTCTCTCCCTGTCAGGGGCCACCATGATCTCAGTGAGATACTAATTTAAAGAGACAGTTACCATATGAGTCACAAGCATTATAACAGACCTCCTACTTCTCTCCTCTCTGAAGCTTATGGTAGCACTTGTGACCAAATAGGTGTCACTTGGAGCATGGAGTTGTGTGTGTGTGTGTATGTGTGTGTGTGTGTGTGTGTGTGTGTGTGTGTGTGTGTGTGTGTGTGTGTGTGTAAGATCTATCTATGGCCAGTCATTGGATGGCATTGTTCATGGAGCACACCTCCATCGCTCAGTCGCATCATTTATTTTGTTATTACTGTTCAGGACAGTGCAGTATTGAGCAGAAGAAGAAGGTGGGCAGATGAATTTGATCAGGACGTAATGGCTGTTACACCGAAATTACACTTGGTTAATAAAATCATTTATTTGTGTAATGTGGGCAAATACAGTATTGGGGAGCTACTATTTTGAGTGAAAAACAGCTATCAAGTCTAAAGTTGTCTAGTTATAATCCAGTGCCCAGTGATTCATTTTATCTAGCTAGCTAGCTAGCTAGCCAGTGTTTTACTGCAACAAAAGCTAATCTGGCATCAGCACCTAGCTGAGAAATGGATTTCCTGTACTAATAGTTTGGCATCATTCAAAATGTAATCAAGCAACAGTGATGCACTAAAAACCGACAACTGCTACCAGGTCAAATTCGGCCCTCACAGGAATTATTTCACTTTTCAGAATGGAAAGTGTGTGGGAAATGGATAAATATAATAAATACACGGCGAACAGATTGCTATTGTAGGTCTGATCGAACCTCAGTCCAAATCTTCATCACAGCCCATCAACAGCGTACTGAGTTCAGCATCAATCTAAAAACAAATATATTAAACAATATTGTAACGAAAACTGCAACCCATGATAGCAAAAGCTAGAGAAACCATACTTTGCCTCTGTCACCGCCTGACAAACAATCTGCAAATAATGCTTAAGTCCAAACCCTGTCATCCAGCTGCTGTAATCACATACACCATAAGCTATACATTCATCTCATGGCCAAGAGGAGAGCTGTGTCTCAGCATAACAAACATGGATCAGCCCCGGCTCAGCCCTGCTCTGTCTCTGCTCGTGACATCCCTCCCTGAGCCAGTTAGGTTCAGAGATTCATCTCAGAGACAACATCTGGGTCAGGACACTAATTCAAGAGACATTTGGGATGGTGTGAGAAAGACGGGACTGGGCAGGAGAGGAATGTGTGAGGGCACGATAAAGTGACATGTGAAAGGGACACAAGCAAATCAACTGAAGACAGAAGATAAGGATGGACGCACCATCATAGAAAAGGCCAGCCAGTACCAAGAGATGGATAGAGAGGGTTAGGCAGGACAATATGGAAGAAGGTAGAGTGGGGGAAAGGATAGGGTTAAAGATTGGCAAGAGACAGGGACCAGGACAGTGAAGGAGGTGGAAACAGGTGTAAAATCTAGTTAGAAACAAATGGCTGTTTAGCAGTAGGGTGATACTGTACAGCTCTGAGTCTTGCTGAAGAGAACAAACAGCGAAGCAGAGCATTAATTGGACACCGACCAGAGGATCAATCATCCCCAGCAGGTCACCACCAAGGAAGAGTGGCTTGCCAACGCACACACACACACACACACACACACACACACACACACACACACACACACACACACACACACACACACACA
>JACXGI010010650.1:0-27026 GCA_016801175.1 Esox masquinongy
GCCGCACACTGCATCAAATTGGTCTGCATGGCTGTCGTCCCAGAAGGAAGCCTCTTCTAAAGATGATGCACAAGAAAGCCCGCAAACAGTTTGCTGAAGACAAGCAGACGAAGGACATGGAATACTGGAACCATGTCCTGTGGTCTGATGAGACCAAGATAAACTTATTTGGTGCAGATGGTGTCAAGCGTGTGTGGCGGCAACCAGGTGAGGAGTACAAAGACAAGTGTGTCTTGCCTACAGTCAAGCATGGTGGTGGGAGTGTCATGGTCTGGGACTGCATGAGTGCTGCCGGCACTGGGGAGCTACAGTTCATTGAGGGAACCATGAATGGCAACATGTACTGTGACATACTGAAGCAGAGCATGATCCCCTCCCTTCGGAGACTGGGTCGCGGGGCAGTATTCCAACATGATAACGACCCCAAACACACCTCCAAGATGACCACTGCCTTGCTAAAGAAGCTGAGGGTATACCCCAGACCTAAACCCCATTGAGTGTCTGTGGGGCATCCTCAAACGGAAGGTGGAGGAGCGCAAGGTCCGTGATGTTGTCATGGAGGAGTGGAAGAGGACTCCAGTGGCAACCTGTGAAGCTCTGGTGAACTCCATGCCCAAGACGGTTAAGGCAGTGCTGGAAAATAATGGTGACCACATAAAATATTGACACTTTGGGCCCAATTTGGACATTTTTACTTAGGGGTGTAATCACTTTTGTTGCCAGCGGTTTAGACATTAATGGCTGTGTGTTGAGTTATTTTGAGGGGACAGCAAATTTACACTGTTATACAAGCTGTACACTCACTACTTTACATTGTAGCAAAGTGTCATTTCTTCAGTGTTGTCACATGAAAAGATATAATCAAATATTTGCAAAAATGTGAGGGGTGTACTGACTTTTGTGAGATACTGTACATTCTCAGAAACAGTTAATCAAGCACAGCAACATGGAATCAAACACAGCAACATAGCAATCCATAACTTGCATTATAGTAGACAATATTCTTCAGATTTGAATGTTTTATTCTGGCCATATAAGTACAGACGCAGGCTTGAATAACAGCAGTTTCAGGCGGGTGTTGACGTTCTCACAGATGCCTCCTGGTGGCCATTCTTATTTTTTTATTTTATGTTTTTGTCCATGCCGCACAGCACTGCAACTTGTCGTGGTATAACGAGGCATGCTTCGTTGCGGACCGCCCCCTTGGCGCTGGAATTAAACGAGCGACATCTGTATCATTCTTGGGTTCATGTTTAATCAGTGACACTTGGCCTACATTTTTATTTGAATATCTTTATTTCAATATGGCAACATGACGCATCCTTTTATAGTATTGCTAAGATTAAATCATTGACCTCCGACCCTTTCCCTATCAGCCGATCACTGTGGGCATAGTAAGTAAGCTTGTTCATGGAACACATCATCCTTAGCAACGGGGTCAACCCCACCCTTTCTCTTAGCTTAAGACTTCTCCCCATTCCTTAGTAAAAGTTGGTCTTAGCAGCTTTGTGAATATGTTTTAAGAGGATACTCTTAGCTAGGAACTTTTCTTGCTGTTTAGGAGTCCTTCTAGTGGTAAGATATATATATATATATATATATATATATATAAAATGTTTTGTGAATACGGCACCAGGAAATCTTAGCTAGATGGTAAGTTAACATCGTTACCTAGCTAGCTAACGTTAACAGTAACGTCAGTAGCTATAGCTAGATAACTAGCAATGCAAAGGACTTTGACAACTTTCTGAAAAGGAATTATCTGTGGCTAGTTAGCAAATGTTAGACTTACCCGAATACATGTAGGAATGTTTAGCGGCAGACGGAATATCCTCAGATTACATACGAATTCCTTTGGAATTCCAACAAATATTGGTCTGTTGAGTTTGTTTATGACACGGTGTGTTTTCGCTACAGTTCACACTGAAGGTGTTCAATACTCCAAGAATCTGTGCATCTTTAATTGTCTCTGTCATGGATGCCATGGTTACCTTTGTTGGTAAATGTAATCCGTGGACAGTTGTTTTATACAAGACGAGCCAGCGTATTTTCGGCCATCTCTGAATTTTCAGAAGAATCTGCAATGTCTCGTTCTCTGACAACGTTTTGAACAGTATCCAAGTCTTGGTCCGAATCAGAGAGGATCATAGCATCATTGTCCTCCTGAAGGTATTGTCTAACAACTTGATCCCACTCAGATTTGCCATGACCAGCTAAATTCAGGGCAGTGATGTGGTTGACTGCTCTAGCAACACGTTTTGCACTTATCCATGTTTGAAAATCCCAGGGTCGCAATTATTTACTGACCAAGTAGTTGTGTTATGGCAGAAGCCAGTGACTTTGCAGACCAATCAGAACTCAGTATGTCAGCATGTTCAGCCCCTTCATTATCTCAGCCAATCCATGTCTAAAAACCATCTATTTTCCGCTGGTTAAACAAGGGTTTGGGTTTAAAATTGTATTTGTATTTACACTTGGCATACTAGTTTATGAAGTCACATAGGGTTGCACAATTAATCGAAATATAATCAAAATTGCGATATTGACGTGCAATATCCAAATAGCCAACTTGCGCGATTTTCAGCTCAAAAAAGGTAAATGATATGTGCTTCACGTGGGCATGCATCGTACGTCCGTAATTGTTTTTCTTGCAGGTGCTGTAGGTATTTTTGTAGATTACTTAAATACCTGGACTAATTTTGTTTAAATACTTGGTTTTTCAATGTTCGTTTGAATTACCACTGCAACTGTTAGCGAAGACGTCTGCTTCAAGTTAGCGAGTGGCACCAAGATATATTGTCCCACATACACAACAGCATGGTTATTAAAAGTTTCGGCTTCAATGTCGATGCCTACAAACAAACTTAATATGGGAGAAAATATACCTCAAGGGTTGAGAAATTTTGCCTAACCAGCTATGGCAATGGCACAAACATGGCAAACGCCATTGCATTAAATGAGCAGTTAAACAAATATTTTGACACAGGCTGCACCTTCAAATTGGTAATAAGTGTAAAATAGAAAACGCTGAACTTTTATTCAGTTTAATGGCACATTATTTTGGCTATGATTTTTTTAAGTTTTTAAGTGAGATTATCTACACTGTTTACATGCATGTTTGAAAATTGCAAATCATGACCATAATTGCAATATTTGTCAAAGAAATTGCGATTCAGTATTTTATCCAAATCTTGCAGCCCTAAAGTCACATTGACAGTTTTCATCTTCAAATAGGCAGAATGTCCAAGAACATGTTTTTATTCTAACAAACGGCTCTCCTGAATAGTAGTGACATGCGACATATGCCCCCGTTCCCAAATTCTGTCACATTTGGTTGCCCTGAATTCTTCATCCAGCAAACGTTACTTTTAACAAACGATTCACTGCTTGTACAATTCAAAGACCAAACACCAGTGTAATCAATACAGTGAATGGCATTTTACTGCGTTGTAGGTTTGTCCATTTTCACACCTCCTTCATCTGAGTGGGTGTGGCTACTTTGACCCCACACCTTGTATTTCTGCTCCTCTGAAGAAGTAAATAGGCTTATTGGTGTAAAATTATGGCGCTTTTCCACTGCATGGTACCGGCTTGACTCGGCTCGCCTATTTTTCTTTTCCACTGTCCAAAAGTTGGGGTAGTACCTGGTACCAGACACTTTTTTTTTTTTTTTTAGTACCTGCTTCGTCGAGGTTCCAACCGAGCTGAGGCGATACCAAAAGGTGACATGAAAACACGGAAGACTTCTGATTGGACAAGAGTGACTCAAAGCATGTTAGCCGTCCAGTGTCAGAGAATGGTTAAGACAAGAACGGCGCCTCTTTGCGCGTCTGTGCCAGGAGTCCTTGCATTGAAATGGGTTAATTTCAGTGCCAGTGCATAGGACCAGACTCGTAATTTAAGCGAGTCTGGTCCTAAAGTCCTCTCGGTTTGGACCTATGCACTGGCATTGAAATCAACTTGTTATCCCCGTGAGACCCACAAGACGCAATGTTTTTGTAAACTACAAAAAGACCTCATCTTTTTCCTCCTCTGGGTTTTTCTATAGGCTAACTGACATGCATTGCACTGGTCAAAGTAGTGATGTCAAGCCAAACAGAAGCAGCCTACCAAGCTTTCTAACTATTTTTGCAGTCTGCAATGTATTAAGAACAAAGTTACTGCTCACACGTGCTTCCTCGCTACTACCAGTATAAACGCTGCCTTGTGTTGCCTACAGTAGGCTACTCTTGAGCCCGTCGGCGTGGTATCATAGCCGGCAATTAATAAAGCAATTATTTATACCTTTTAATTGAGATGGAGGGGTTATGTAGGTTGTTTTAAATGTGCTGGCATTGAAATGTTAGGTTTATACGCTTAAATCTAACAGAACATTGCAGTTACGTCATCTTTTATACTGCAGGGTGGTAATTCTATTATACTTTTTCACAGTTTTTCAAACAGGGTCTGTGACCATGTTATCCAGATTTAGTTTACTTTTGATTTGCCACGTTCAAAGCTTGTCAATTTAAAAGAAAATTGATGGAGTTCCCGTGTTTGTCGCGTTGGAGGTTGAGTCATGGCAGTTTTCCTGTGATGTCACTATGGGCGGGTACAGGGTACTATCAGCAGTGGAAAACCAACCGAGGCGAGCCGTGTAGAGTCGAGTCGAGCCGTTACCATGCAGTGGAAAAGCGCCATTAGTATTTCCCATGGAATTGAGACGTCACACAACATAGCACTTTCACAGAATTTCCAAAACATCTTTCATTACATTACACAATGTGTGTAAAGTACATTTAGTTGACATGAATGCAACAATTAGCCTATATGACCTAGCTGGCCTTATGCATAGATTTATGATCAATATTTGTTGATGTGAAAACAAATGGGCAATGGCATAAATAAATGCATGGTAATTGCCATGCACGTTAGTGGATGTTTAGTTCTATTTAGCCTATCAGTGAGTTGCTCTCTACAGTGTATATCACAAAGATTTTAAACCATTTTATGGAAGAAAAAGAAAATTATAGAAAAATATTTAAAGTAGATTATTTATTTTCATATAATGAATATAATGAATTTTGTTTGGTCAGAGACTTAAACGCTGTGAAAAACACTGAAGCATAATCGATTGTGAATCAATGTCACCTGTTTTGGTGCAAATGAAAGTGACAACAGATGTACTGGAGAGGCAACAGCAAGACAACCCCCAAAAAGGGAATGGTTTTGCAGGTGGTGGCCACAGACAATTGCTCTCTCCTTAGCATTCCTGACTGATTTTTCTCTAGTTTTGCATTTTGCTAGTGTCCTTGTCACTACTGTTAGCGTGAGGCGGTACCTGCAGCCCATTTAGGTTGCGCAGGTAGTCCAGCTCCTCCAGGATGGCACATCTATACGTGCCGTCACAAGACGGTTTGCTGTGTCTTTCAGTACAGTCTCAAGAGCATGGAGGAGAGACCAGTAGACGGGCCGCTACACGCGGAGAGCTGGACAGGGCCGTACAAGGGCATGCAGCAGCAGGATCGGTATCTGCTGCTTTGTGTGAGGAGGAACAGGAGGAGCGCTGCCAGAGCCCTACAAAATGAACTGTCAGAAACATACTCCATGAGGATGGCATGAGGTCCCGACATCCTGTAGTGGGACCTGTGCTCACAGCTCAGCACCGTGCAGCTCGATTGGCATTTGCCAGAGAACACCAGAATTGGCAGGTCCGCCATTGGTGTCTCGTTCTTTTCACAGATGAGTCTGTTGACACTGAACACATGTGAGTCTGGAGACACTGTGGTGTATGTTACGCTGCTTGCAATGTCATCCAGCATGTCCGGTTTGGCGGTGGGTCAGTGGTGTCTGGGGAGGCATATCCTTAGGGGGGTCACACAGACCCTCACATGCTAGCCAACAGTACCCTTACTGCTGTTTGGTACCTGGATGAGATCCTTAGACCCATCGTTAGACGTTACGTTGGTGCAGCGGGCCCTAGGTTCCTGGGCCCGCTGCAGGACAATGCCCGGCCTCATGTGGCCAGTGTGTAGGCAATTCCTGGATGATGAAGGCATTGACCCCATTGACTGGCCCTTATGTTCCCCTGACCTGAATCCAATTGAGACCCACTGGAACATTGTATCTGTGCCTCCGACGCCGCCAAGTAGCGCTACATTGGTGCTCACTGATGCCCTGATCCAGGTCTGGGAGGAGATCCCCCAGGACACCATCCGCTTTAATAGATTTCGTTCATCAAGACCCAATGTGTGATTTAAGTGTTCCCTTAATTTCTTTGAGCAGTGCGTTTACCCAGTAGAATTATAATACCATTATCCTAGTAGGAGATGTGCACGTTTTTGTGCACCTGTACATGTTCAGTGGTCTATAGCGATCATGTTTTTTAACATACTGGTCTGGCTCGATTAACTTTTGAAGACCATCATCCATGGATGCCAAATATGAAGATATTTGAAGATCTGACATTTGGTGCCATAGGAGTTGTTTTTCCAAAAATCCAAAATGGCAGAAAATCCATCATGGTGGACTTTATGGGTCCCATTGGCAAAAATGTAGGGAGGAGAGGTCTGTCTACCAATTTTCAAGACTAGGTCAAATGAGGTGGGCGTGGTGAACTGCTGAAACCCTAATTAAATGTTCTCACTTATATATTTATGTCTAATAAACAACAGTCCCAAAATCGTACGCTGTGGAACTCATTTGCGCACTGCTAGAATTACTCATTCAATCCCTTTAGCGGTTTTGTTGCTAAGCTTTTTTTGAAACCAGAGGCTAGTGTTCTTAT
Source organism: Esox masquinongy (assembly GCA_016801175.1). NCBI lineage: Eukaryota > Metazoa > Chordata > Actinopteri > Esociformes > Esocidae > Esox > Esox masquinongy. The sequence continues at coordinate 6,767 of JACXGI010010650.1, forward strand.
TTTGGCCCAATGAAGACAATGTTTCCAGTAAAAATGCATCACTAACTTTATCAAAGGCCTTCAACAGATCAACAAACAGGGCAACACAGCATAGTTTATTATCCAAGGCTTTCACTGTGTAGCACATTTTTATTTTTTTTTTGTTCCTGGGTAGTGTTATTTCCTAATTGCTTATGCCTCAAAAGTATAGAAAATGGCTATTATTCCCCACAAACTTTGTTTTTGTGACCAGGACATTGATATTTTGAAATTGACCTATTTTCCAGAACATTCCAGATAGATTCAGTGCTGAGTAAACTTGGAGTTGCTTCTAGAAATTTCTAGAACTTTCCAGCAATATAAATAGAAGTGCAAATGCAGGATTACAACAGCATCAAGACCTTGCTGGATGCCTTGAAGTATGATGAGTATGGCTGGGAGGTCATTGGACACTTCAAAATGGTGGCATTCCTGCTTGGTCTCCAAGGCGGTTTTACTAAGTTTCCCTGCTGTCTTTACCTTTGGTACTGCAGGGATACCAAGGCGCACTACTACAGGCCTTGCTTCCCTGAAAGATGGCGCCGTTGAGGATGGCTGCCGTTTTTCCTATAACAGACAATCACTATTGGACATCAGAACTTCACTGGAATCGTTTTTTTCGTCCAGAACATCAAGTTCAGCGAACAACCCGGGATACCCTTTGTTGTGCTTACCTGAGCAAACACCTGGAAAACGACGCCAATGAAGGAAGCGTGGGAAGCGGGGTGGAGTTTTGGTCCGGCTGCGGGGAAATCGTGCTCCTCTCCCAAGTGTTCTCTTAGCAAACGTCCAGTCACTAGACAGCAAGCTGGATGAACTTAGGAGCAGGCGAGCTTTCCAGCAGGACATTAAGAACTGTAACATACTGGTTTTCAAAAGTCGAGCATGGGAGCGTACTCGGAGGAGCAAGGCGAGTGCTTCCACGCCATAAGCACTCTGAACGCCGCTACCAAGGACAGTATAACGAGAACATGATGGGAGACTGCATTTGGGAGCTGATTTGTGAAAGTGATTTATAATATAACCAACAATGTATTAGCTATAATAGTACTTTGTCCAGGTCTATAACCAGATTAACATCTGTTTGGCATGTAGGAGTGGGGGAAAAATCGATACACGCACAAATCACGATTCTATCTTTCACAATTCTGAATCAATTTTCAGATTTAAGAAATTGATTTTTAAATATTTTTAAATATTCCTATCAACTTCTAAACAGAATTACTCGCCACAGATGCGAGTCCTCTACTCGCAGACACCTGCAAGCATGGTGGAGGCTGCTAAAGTACAAATTAGACCAGCCCCCTGCTTCACTAATATTTAGCGTGTGGGCGCAATTTGGCTTTCATGAAATTCAAGGCACGAATTTGCTTGATTTGAGCCACTCGCTATGTAAACATTGCCAATCTAATAGGGGTGTAACGATTTTCCAAATCCTCGATTCAATTTGACTTTCGATTCACGATTCAACTCGATTTTCGATTATCTATTTTTTTTAGTGCTGTCTAAACTGCTGTTAAGACTATTGGCCCTGTTTTGTAAATAAAAACACGTTTTTTATTAAAACAACTTTTATTTAAATACAATGTAAAAATGTCAAAAATAAAGGACATTTAAATTAACATTCAAACCTGAACAACTCTTAAAGGTATAACACTGTTTGGTGGCAACTATGTCTAGCATTTGTTGCCTTCTTTAATGTAACTATTTACACCTTGGCATTTATTTGGCAAGGCTGCAGAACCATTGCCATAAACTTCGCTATTGCGTTTATTTCTTTGGCACAAGTAGTGTTTATTGGTAGTTCGGCTCTAAATGTAGCTGGGATAGTAGGTTGAGTGAGTGTTTTCTTTCCACCTCTATCAATTTCTTTGTGATGCTCACTGTCAATTAACCATTATCTAAAATTGTGCATGAATGGCCTGCCAGACTCTTAATAAAAGCCCCTAGCTACTAACTAATGAGGCAATATGAATTCCATGTACTGTATAGTGTGTTGCATTGGGGGTTACAAATACAAAGTATTTCGTACTATACATTAACTGCGGCACTGAATAGTATCACTTGTACATTACGGTGGGGGGATGTAAAATATAGTGTGGTTGGATTTATAACAAAATCTCTCTCCAACATGAAAAGCACAAGCAAATTAACAACAATAACATCAAAATTTTTGTTTTTGTATTAGATATTAGAGGTGGGACGATATGAGAATTTCATGCCATGATTACCCTGGCCAAAATTATCCCGATTTACGATTTTATCCCGATAATTAACAATCCCAGTAACAACTCTGGTTTCTAGCTCAAAACGGCTGATCGGATATTCTTCCATTACATAAATATTGTTCTTGTGCCTTTAAAAAGCCATTACAATAAAATAATAACAAAGATTATTAATAATTAACTAATACTATAATAACATGTAAATCTCTAAATGCATATGGTTGACAGATGACAATACATTGCAGAGGATGTTTAGTGGCATTTAGAATTGCCATTTGTACTGCATTTGCCTTCATTACACTTCTATACATTGCACATCTGTAACATACTTAATGCAAGTAAATGTTCTGCCCTCTTCTATTTGACCTTCTTGTTAGATGCTAACTGCATTTTGTTCTACTGTACTTTTACTGTTCAATGACAAAGTTGAATCTAATCTAAAAAAAAATATTGAGATATGCACTCCACCAGTTAAATAAAACAAGTAGTCAGGAACACTTCGGTGATTGGCAAGAGATTTTTCAAGTCACTTATCTGAGGATCGGGGTGAAAATAGATTTCATTTCTTACCGGTACTGACCTGTGGGTGCATGCACTTCCATGCCTTATTTGCTAACGACAGGCCTATTTGATGTGTCGATTCTTTATAACAACTTTATAATTCATTATAACAGCTCCCCGTTATGTTGTGCGCATCATGTATTGTGCAGATCATGCAGATCGACAATGTTATTTTGGCCCGCAAAAATTATATTCTATTTGTCTTCTCTTGTCATTTTCAGTAGGAAAGCGTTAACAATTAGCCTACAATATAAACAAAATTATAATTAGAAAGATATACAACTCTGGAAATAATGAAGAGACCACTGCCCCTTTTTCTTTCCTTTCCAAAAAAGTCGAAAAGGAAGGTTTTGAGTGAGGAACAGAAGGGTTAAAATTAAGAGACCATTGCAAATTGAACGCTTCTGTTCCTCACTCAAAACTTTCCTTTTCAGCTTTTTTGGAAAGGAAAGAAAAAGGTATGTATAATAATGTATATCATATTCATATTTTCTACAATTTGCAGTTTAACAAGTTTTTTTATTCATGCATCTTTCAGCTGCATGTGCTCTAGGATAAATATCATTGTTTTTTTCGGCTCAACATTGTTTCAACAGCTTTTTTTCTGCAGTAATGGAATAGACAGGTATTTGCATATAGCGGGAAGCGGAGAAGTGATCGGAATCTTTTTTTTTTGTAAGCTACTAAGTGTTGTGGTTTGACTAGCCTACTGTTGTCAAGGAATTGGAAAACTAGTTTATTCTTTGTATCATTCTCCATCGCAATGAATAGCCTAAAACACTGTTGACTTTGTGTGTGAGGTGATGATAATATAGAAGCACCGTAACTCTTGAGGGACTTTCATTTTAATTAGCCTACTATCAGACATCCCACACACACCTTTATAGCCTACACATGTACATAGGCCAGGTAGGCTTAATTCGTGCTCAAGCTTCTATTCAACAAATAAATAAAAATGCACACTTGAGGGTGAGCGAGATACGTTTATAATACACACTCTTCTTGGCTCCACATTTTAAAATAGGAATGTCTTTATGAACATACTATATTGTAGATGGTGAGAAATCTGAAACTGGCCCAGCTATAGCCTAAAATAAAATGCTGGTGTAACATCAATGGCCACTGCCAGACAGGTTAAAACACTTTAGCGGACTTAATGCAGCCTTTTTGTCTTTCGGACACGTTTCTGTCTGGTATGCTAATTATCCGACAAAAATTAAGATCTGAGTATCCCTCATCCCTGGCATATTTCGGATTGGATATTGCCGACTTTAGATATCAGTCGGATTGGGTATTGATTTCACAACAAATCAGACGGATGTTTTGGGTATCGGATAAAAATGTCACAGATACAGTTTGGCAGGGGTATATGTCTCGAGATCCCACGAAAACCTCAATCTTGGCGGACTGTGAAGCACATTGAAGTGGTTCTAAGACGTTTATTCTTGTGCATCCTCCGGGAAGAGTCCGATAATAGGCTGATAGAAATAATGTGTCTTTTTGTAATTTAATTACATTTAATTTAATTACATTCTTGCAATGGAGAGTTTGGAGAGTTTTTTAAAATTTTTTTTTTTTTTTTTTTTTTTTTGTAAAATCAATACAATTAGTGAGAAATGCGCTCCACCAGTTAAATAAAACTAGTAGTCAGGAACGCTTCGGTGACTGGCAAGAACTTTTTCAAGTCAGTCCTCTGCGGATCAGAGGTGAAAATGATTTAATTTCTTACCGGTACTGACCTGTGGCTGCAAGAACTTCCGTGTATATTTTGTCTTAATAGCTAACGATAGGCCTGTTTGATGTGTTGATTCTTCATAATAACTTCATAATTCATTATAACAGCTCCTGGTTATGTTGTGCGCATCATGTATTGTGCAGATCATGTAGATAGTCAATGTTATTTTGGCCCGCACAAATGATATTCTATTTGTCTTTTCCTGTCACTTTCAGTAGGATAGCGTTAACAATTAGCCTTCAATATAAACAAAATTATAATTAGAAAATCGAAAGAGATATCTGTATAATTTATATTCTATTCATATTTTCTACAGTTTGAGGTTTGTTAACAAGTTTTTTCTGCATGCATCGTAGCTGCATGTCTTCTAGGATGTCATTGGTTTGTTTGAGCTCAACATTGTTTCAATGTTGATCTTATTTTCTGTGGTAATGGAGTGGACAGGTATTTGCATATAGCAGGAAGTGGAGATGTGATCATAAGCTTTTTTTGTAGACTACTAAGTGTAGTGGTTAGACTAGTACTGTTGTAAAGGAATTGGAAAACGAGTTTATTCTTTATTTCATTACAATACAATCCCAACTCATAATGACATTTAAGAATTTAATTTTGATTTTTATTGTAATTGACAATATTCTTTTATTTAAGATAGCAGAGCCGTTCGACTTCATTGACCATACATTGCAGAGGATGTTTAATGGCGTAGTACAACCTGAGATGAGATGTGCGCTCCACTTGTAAAATAAAACAAGCAGTCAGGGAAACTTCAGCGACTGGCAGAACATTTTCAAGTAACTTGTGAGGATTATCCCGATTTAAGGTTATCTGGGTTAAGGTTAGTTTCACACAAAATTCCTTAATTATCTGATTACCGTGATTCCCAGTTAAAGTCTGGGAATAATCACTGCATTACTAAGAATGTTTTTGCCTTCCCATTATGGTGTATTGTGTGTAGATTGATGCAACAAAATTGAATCTATTTATAGAATTTGTCTATAACAACATTTGGAGAAAGTAGTGTTTTTGCCTTTTTGAAAATACTATATTTATATTTGGAAAAAACTGTAATTTCAGAAATGCATTTGAATTTTACAATTTGCTACAGCCCATTACTTTTGTGGTTCATTTTATACAGCATTTCTTGCTGTATATCGCTCTTAGAATTATGAATTTGCGGTGGCTGAAGTAGATTTTCGTAAAACAGTTGGTGTGTTTATTTTTTCAGAATTATTATTATTATTTTTAAACGTCAACAGTTGGTTAATCATAATTGTGATCAGTGTTTTAGTCGGGGACAGCCCTGTTTGGAGGACCCTGGAGGATGTAGTGCCAGGGCATGTGGCATGTGTGCCTGATTGGTAATTCAGGAAAAGGCCGCCATGACTGCCCACCCCCTTATTTGTTTTTTTAATAACTTAACATTGCTGAGATTGGCTATAGGCTCAGTTGATTACTATATTTACTAATGCATTTTATTATGTTTTCAGAGGGAAGAAAGCTTTGAGCAAGAAAAAACTGAAACGGCGTCAAAAGGTCAAGTCAAAAGTCAAAACAAGAACAAAGGTAAGAAACATTTTAATTTTCCAGAATAATGGTTTGATTACTAGTATGTTTCTTCAGTTCTTTCTAGTCAGAATTCTGGTTAAAAAATTATCCTTTTTTAGAATGTCAAGCTAAGAATAGTTTTTTCTTTAATGCGTCGTCTTTAATGCATCCTAGTTCCATGTTGCAACTACTTTTTTTGCTTAACCACACTACCTAGGCTATATCCACGCATTGCCACAGGCTTGCTTAGCTGCTTTTGCCCTAGATCAAATGAAATCTGCTGACTGATTAAAACATCGTAAATGGATTAATTACCCATCCTTAATCTTTAAGATGAGTGCCAGGAACTCTGTTTTAATTAGCTTGTTTGACCATGTGCCAGAGTTTCTCACAGCCATACATATGGGGGGGGCCTTATGTGAGCCGTTCATTCATTTCTTATTCTGTCATGGTTGGTTGAGAGATGGATTAATGGTGGTATTTATTCACTGGTTTATTCCCGCTATTATATCAATGTCAGAAAAAGATACAGTTCCTGCAAAATTAATGCCCTTTGGAAAAACAATAACACTGAGATGAAAATCTTGTTCTTATAATCTCTTTACTATTACGAAGTGTAAATACATACTTTTTAATGCTTTAATTACCGTTATTACAATTCCTGTGAATTGAACATTTCCATTGTCCTCAAAAGAACATCAGTATTTAATCACTATATTTTTCTGCTGGCATGGTCCAAGGTTTGCGTGGTAAAATGTATAAATACCAACCTTTGTGGGAAAAGTGTTGCACAAAATTTTTGTACGCACACCGCTTTGATTAATAAGGTCTTTCCAGTAGTAGCTGTAGAAGAGAAGGAGGGGGATGAGGTAGTAATTGGAATGGTGATGGGACAGTTGCTGAGAGACCAGTGTGTTCCACGTCTCTATGGAAACTGTTGCCAGCCTGATTGAATGTTCTACGCTATGCTGTGTATGTGTGTGTATATGTACCTGTTTGTGTGCATACAGTGGCCCTCAGAAGTATTCACCCCCCTTGGGCTCAATGCTGACATTTTCTACAAGGCGCACACATGGAAAGCTGAAAAACATTTAGGCACAATTACATTTTTGAGGTAGAGTTTTGTCTCTGGTGCTGACAATTAACCCCATAATTTATGGACAGGTACAATGCTAAAAACATACTATATCCTGTGCAGGGGTCTCCAACATTTTTGGGTATGAGAGCTACCTTCAAAAAAATGACATGTTGTGTACCAATTTTTTGTATTTCAATCAGGCACTTTCTTCTTTCCCCTGCAACTTTTCCCAATGTCCTTATTATACCAGAGACCATCTATTTAAAGAATTTATAGAAATGTATCAAAAGTCTGAATATGTTTTCTGTCTATATACATTGGTATAAAAATTACTTTAAATACGGTCCTATAAATTCTGTTGAAATATTTTCTAATACACTGCTCAAAAGAATTAAGGGAACACTTAAATCGCACGTCGGATCTCGATGATCAAAATATATAGCTCTGGAAAAAATTAAGAGACCACTCCTAATTTTTCTTAAATCAGCATCTCTACATGTATGGCAGTCATCCCATTCCAGTGTCTGTTAAATTCCAACACAGGTACACCTCATTTTACTTAACGAGGTACTGATTAGGTGATTTCCTCAACCAAATCTAATTTAACGAGGAAAAGTATAAAAACCACTGCTGTGGTCATCACTATCCTCTTGCAATAGGACCAGGTGGATGGCAAAAACAGTGCAAGTAATACCTCAAAGGCAATTTGAATAAAAAAATAACTATTCAGCATGACAAAAGAGTTGAAAAGAAAAGCTTTGAGTGAGGAAAAGAAGGGTTCAATTCTGGCTTTACTGGCAGAGGGATACAGTGAGCGTCAGGTTGCTTCCATCCTGAAAATTTCGAAGACGGCAGTTCATAAGAACAAGGTCAAGCAACAGACATTGGGGACAACAAAGCTACAGACTGGCAGAGGGAATGGCATTCGAATGTCACTCAAAAACCGTAGGATGACATCAAGTGACCTACAAAAAGAATGGCAAACAGCAGCTGGGGTGAAGTGCACAGCGAGGACGGTTCGAAACAGGCTCCTAGGGGCAGGGCTGAAGTTGTGCAAAGCTAGAAAAAAGCCCTTCATCAATGAGAAGCAAAGAAGAGCCAGGCTGAAGTTTGCAAAAGACAATTAGGATTGGACCGTAGAGAAATGGAGTAAGGTCATCTCTGACTAATCAAATTTTCAGCTTTGCCCAACACCTGGTCATCTAATGGTTAGACGGAGACCTGGAGAGGCCTACAAGCCACAGTGTCTCGCACCCACTGTGAAATTTGGTGAAGGATCGGTGATGATCTGGGGATGCTTCAGCAAGGCTGGAATGAGGCAGATTTGTCTTTGTGAAGGATGCATGAATCAAGTCAAGTACAAGGTTATCCTAGAAGAACACCTGCTTCCTTCTGCTCTGACAATGTTCCCCAACTCTGAGAATTGGTTTTTCCAGCAGGGCAATGCTCCATGCAACACAGCCAGGTCAATCAAGGTATGGATGGAGGACCACCAGACCAAGACCCTCCAGACCTGAAGCCAGCCCAATCTCCAGACCTTGAACCCCATTGAAAACCTCTGGAATTTGATCAAGAGGAAGATGGATGGCCACAAGCCATCAAACAAAGGCAAGCTACTTGAATTTTTGTGCCAGGAGTGGCATAAAGTCACCCAACAGCAATGTGACAGACTGGTGGAGAGCATGCCAAGACGCATGAAATCAGGGTTATTCCACCAAATAATGATTTCTGGACTCTTCCTACGTTAAAACATTAGTATTTTGTTGTTGAAAAATGAATATGAATTTGTTTTCTTTGCATTATTTGAGGTCTGAAAACAATGCATATTTTTTTGGTTATTTTAACCAGTTGTTATTTTCTACGAATAAAAACTCTAAATGACAATATTTTTATTTGGAATTTGGGAGTAATGTTGTCAGTAGTTTATAGAATTAAACGAAACTGTTCATTTTACTCAAACACATACCTATGAATAGTAAAACCAGAGAAACTGAATTTTGCTGTGGTCTCTTATTTTTTTCCAGAGCTGTATTAAACCCCAAATTCTTTACTGTACTTTGTGTAATTAGTTGAGAACAAAATATCACCTGTTTTGGTGAAAATGAAAGTGAAAACTTCTGCACTGGGGAGGCAACAGCAAGACAACCCCCAAAAAGGGAGTGGTTTTGCAGGTGGTGGCCACAGACAATTGCTCTCTTCTTATCCTTCTTGACTGATTCTTCTCTAGTTTTGCATTTTGCTAGTGTTCTTGTGACTACTGGTAGCATGAGGCAGTACCTGCAGCCCATTTGCCCAGGTTGCACAGGTAGTCTGGCTCCTCCAGGATGGCACATCCATACGTGCCGTTGCAAGAAGGTTTGCTGTGTCTCCCAGTACAGTCTCAAGAGTGTGGAAGAGATACCAGGAGATGGGCCCTTACGGGAGGAGAGCTGGACAGGGGCGTAGTGGGGCTTTAACCCAGCAGCAGGACCGGTATCTGCTGCTTTGTGCGAGGAGGAGCACTGCCAGAGCCCTACAAAATGACCTTCAGAGGGCTACTGGTGTGCATGTTTCTGACCGAACTGTCAGAAACAGACTCTGAGGGTGGCATGAGGACCCGACGTCCTCTAGTGGGACCTTGTGCTCACAGCCTAGCACCGTGCAGCTCGATTGGCATTCGCCAGAGAACACCAGAATTTGCAGGTCTACCAATGGCGCCCCATTCTCTTCACGGATGAGAGCAGGTTCACACTGAGCACATGTGAATGACGTGAAAGTGTCTGGAAATGCTGTTGTGAAGGTTATGCTGCCTGCAGCATCATCCAGCATGACCATTTTGGCGGTGGGTCTGTGATGGTATGGGGAGGCATATCCTTAGAGGGTCGCACAGACCTCCACAAGCTAGCCAACGGTACCCAGACTGCTGTTAGGTACCGGAATGAAATCCTCAGTCCCATCGTCCGACCTTACGCTGGTGCAGTGAGCCCTGGGTTCCTCCTGGTGCTGGACAATGCCCGGCCCAATATGGCCACTGTGTAGGCAGTTCCTGAATGACGAAGACATTGATGTCATTGATTGGCCCTCATGTTCCCCAGACCTGCATCCAATTGAGAACCTCTGGGGCGTTATGTATCAGTGCATCCGACGCCGCAAAGTAGCGCCACAGACTATCCAGGAGCTCACTGATGCCCTGATCCAGGTCTGGGAGGAGATCCCCCAGGACACCATCTGCCGTCTCATCGGGAGCATGCCCAGTTGGAAGTTGGAACAGCCTGTGATTTCAATTGTTTACTTGGATTTTTGATGTGAGTTTGAATCCAGCCCTCAATTGGTTGTTGATTTTGGTTTCCATTGACCATTATGTCATTTTATTCTCAACGTATTACACAATATTTAGTAAAGATTTTGATCTGTAATGTATTTTGTTCATCGGGAACCAGTGTGTGATTTAAGTGTTCCCTTAATTTTTTTTGAGCAGTGTATATTAGGGATGGGCACGGATAGTCGAATATTCGAATGCCCGAAATGTATTTAGTATTTGAATACTTGTGTGTGTATTAAATTAACTCCCATTTTTTTACGTATATGTATTTTTTTGGTTGAAATAAATAGACTTGAATGTTATTTTCCTAAATACTTTTAAAATTCCAATCTAAAATTTTTACATATGACGATATTCCTTGACATTTAAAAAAAGTATAACATTTTAAGTCGTTTTTATAACATGCGCTCCTTCACACGTGTTTGTTGTTTACGTTCCTCAATCAAAACGGTAGTGTGGTTGGGCCTATTCAGTCAGAATGAGACACTATATTCTTCTTAGCCTACTGTTAGCAAGTGGATGGTAATCAACTAATTTAAGGGAAGATGGAATATATTTACTGAATTAATGTTACCTCCGGAAAAAATATTTGGCCATAAAACGCTACGTAAAGTTCAGCTGTGGAATCGAAAGGCGGTTGAGAGTGCAGAAAACGTGAGTTAAGCAAATAGCATATAGCTGGCTAGCTTAGCTAACTAGCTTCTCTAGACTCTTCCATCCAATAATCTCAATGTTTTGTGTTGATTAATATTGTCTTCTAGTTCTGTAGTTTTGCGTGTCAACCAAACGGCATCCTCCATACATGCAGTCGCTTTTTTGTCACACGGACGGTCATTGAGCTGATGTTACATGAGAACAACACCCTGTCCTTTGCGCGTTATGTAGTAGCGCTCATGTGGTATCGGTAGTTTTTAAAAACATGTATGTCTAAAAAACATGTATGTCTGATCCCCGAACGTCCTAGCGACACCTCTAACTTGCGCTTCTCACAATGTCATAATACCATGCATGTCATATATTTTAACATTGAATATGTGTTAGAATAATTAAATATCTTAATATGCAGAACTTTAAGCATTCCTCATCAACACATCATGGAATTAACCTTCAAGACATTATTTTCCAGAGAATCTCCTTGTTATAGTGAGTTTAAGTAATTATCGTTGGCAAAATGGGGAACAAAACCAGCATAACCACCAGTCAAAGGCCTTATTGCATTAAATTAATTACAGTGAAAAAACAATTATCTTTTACAAACGAGCCAATTTGTAAATTGTACAGTTTGTATTTACCATAATTTCTATTAAATAGATTGTATATGTAAGTAAAGAAACAACTGGTTAGAGAGTCATCTTAATTTAATAAGGACCTTTATTAACAGTATCATACAACTGCCATTGTGTCACAATATAATGATAAATGTCTAGTAAATACACCATTGTTGTGACTTTAGTCACTGTCAAGCAGCATATAGCACCTTTTTCAGTTTCAATATAATGAACCACTTTGTACTCCAAGTTTAAATTTCAAAAAACTCATTATGGAAACAATATTGCATACATTTTAACACAGTATCATGAATGCCATTCCTCTCTGTAAAAGTACTTAAAAGAAATGACTAGATAACATAGTAAACACTTCACAAGAAACAATACAAATATGGAAATATATCAGTTAGATGTAAATGCTAAATGCATATTACCAACTATAATTTTGTCATTTATGTAAATATATTTACATGTATTTAAGGCATATTAAAACGTATTTGAAAGCGGCCAAAATGTATATGTAAGTATATGTATGAAATATATGGCCATACATTACTATTACACATAATACATATATTAGTATATGTTTAAATAAATTTGTAGGCACATATTAAATATGTTTTCAAAATTTATGTCAATAAAGGAGTTGATTTTAGAATCAGGTTGCCTACTTAAAAATAAGGATTTAGATTATTTGTATAAAGGTTGGAGTCTGGCAAATGAACGGCATGATCGTGTTAGTCAACACATCTACAAGCGCTCTTACAACACTTCTTCCCCTATCTTTTGCTGTTTTAAGACAATAAACGTCTCAAATCGGTCAATCAAACTATACAATATTGTTCTGAACATGCCTCTCATTCGCCCAAATTTATTAAAAGTGAAAGTGAGTATCCTTAGAATATCCCAATTCCGTGATGGCTCTATAAATAACGATAAAGTAAAAGCCGCAACCCAATATAATAACACGTGCGGGTTGGGGCAATATTAGCTGTGCAGTCACTCTGAACAGCAAATAAGGCCCGAATGTATTGTGATCCTAGCAACGCCTCTGGTCAAGGATATCGTTTTTATTTTGTTTCACTAATAATTAATTACTGTGATACCTTGGATGAATTACGCAGGAAGCTGGATCATCTTAATGGTTCAGACAGATTGTTTGATATTATGTTTCTCTCCTAATAAAAAAGGAAATTCATGAATAAGATTGCAATAGTAAGTTTAGAGGTAAACAGATTTTGTCCCGCTGCATGTGATCAATATTGATCAACTATGTCATCAACATTACACTTCATTCTCATTGCTAAGTTAATTCGCTTTTAACGGCAGGGAGCATGATCTTTTGTCTGCGGTTATCGCCCATTACGAGTGATTTGCGCTTGGCTGGGGACTATCTGGCCAGCGTTTTTGGTCTACGTTGAGATGTGTTTAAGATGTGATTTTACCATAATAGAAAACAATGGTAAATACAGTAATCTGATTTGTATATTTTTCTGCCAGCGTGAAGCAATTTGATTTCAAAAACACATCATAGCTAACTAATCTCGTAGAACCCCATATTATCGACATATCCAACTGCAATTTTTGACAACCCCCTATTATCGGCCACCGTCCCCAATTATTGGCCACCTTACTATTTTGTGGAATTACATTATAATTGCTTTTCATTTGTATTACAAATGACAGATCGTAGTCTTCTCTGAAGTGTCTACTAGGCACATTTTAAAATTATCATGTATGGACATTGTTTCAGACAAGTTGCAATTTGTGATATTCGACTTGCGCGACAGACCAGATGTCATGTAATATCAAAGTGATCAATCATTTTTTTCTTAACCGGAAGGCAAGAAAGCTAGCTACAGCTGTTGCAGTTGGATATGTCGATAATATGGGGTTCTACGAGATTAGTTAGCCATGATGTGTTTTTGAAATCAAATTGCTTCACGCTGGCAGAAAAATATACAAATCTGACTACTGTATTTACCATTGTTTTCTATTATGGTATAGAAAGTTGTAGCTAGCTTTCTTGCCTTCCGGTAACGAAAAAAAAGATTGATCACTTTGATATTACATGACATCTGGTCTGTCGCGCAAGTCGAATATCACAAATTGCAACTTGTCTGAAACAATGTCCATACATGACAATTTTAAAATCTCAAAAAAAAATGTTTTAACCTCAATACATTTCTATAAAAATGGTGGTGGGCTAGCTGAAAGGTTATATTGATTAGCAAAACGTACCATTTACCTGTTTTTTAAATTTAATTTTTTTTGCTTAATTTTACTTAATTTGCCAAAATCACACTGGCGGGGCAGGCGTTAATCTCTACCCAGGCGCTGATCACCCTTCACTGAATGACTTTAATGGATGAATGGGCGATACTCCCAGATAAAATGTCAGAGCCTAGGGTGAATTGGAATAAATTTAAAAATGAGGTTGAAGAGGTGTAATGATTACAAATATGGCAGCAATATGTCGCAAATCATTTAAAAAAAATTTATTCCATATTTTCATAAAAAAGAAATTGCATTATTTTTAATGGAAGACGTAGGTTTGCGCTTCTAAATTTTTGCACCCACCTATGCATACTTGGTACAGGTACTAAATTATCTCAGGTCAACCCAAGTCTGGTTTCCCACAATGCTGAATAAAATGATGAATCGGTGAACTCTACAACTGATCGCACAAAGCGCTTGAAAACGTACCTAAGGAACAGAATGGGAGACGTGCTGAACCGCAACTACCTTGCTGGCCATCAACTCCAAAAGAACAAAAGACTTGGAAACCCAGAAAATAATAAATGCGTTCGCTGTGAACCACAAAAACAAGCACATTGTCCTTCTATGAATAAAACAACTTGGAAAAGAACTGGTTATATAATTGTGTTATTATTCTTTAGCCTTTCAGTGTTTGGGCATTGTATTAGTTTATTAAATGCCGAGTGCTTAATATTTGAAAGCACCTTATTTGCATGTAGTGCATTGAAATAATATATATTTTGTTTATTTTTGGCTGAATGGTGATGAGACTTTTGTTTGACTTAATTCTAATCAAGTACATTTACTATTTTATACATGCTGTTGGCAAAATGTTCCCTAATAATGCTGAGCACTTAATTTTCTTGGCAGCCGATAGGTGTGTCTGAAACGCTTTATATTTTGTTCTTATATTTAATAAATCATTTTAGAAATACTAGTTATAGGTGTATACTTCATGCAATTTAGTTATTTGTTGTTGTTGAAAATCTCTATGTACAGTCTGTACTCCATATGCTATTGTTGTTTAATCATTGGGGTGTTGTGCGAAAACAGAGTAGCAAGAGCGAAAGGCAGGCATTTATGACTATCAGACCTTTATTCAAAGAAATTTATTGGCCAATTTGACTTAAAGCCTCAATAAACTCCACATGATGTATTGCATAATTCCTGAGATATAAAACATTCATGCACAATTCTCGTAATTGAATAGATTATGTAGGGGTCAGTTTGAGTGCAAGCTCTTAAAACCGGTTAAGCCGTTTAACCGCATTTTCTGTCAATGGTGCTGATTTTGTCTGAGTCCTTGAGTATTAGGCCTAGATGTTTGAGATTGTGAAATCCTGCAATTCATTCTTTTTTAGACTATTGAAGGCTAATGAAGCTAAAACACACAGATACTGGGGTTCTGACATACCTGGCGGTTCTAGACTACTGTAAATCCTGTATTTGGTTATATGTTGAAATCATTTTCGATGTTGAAGCTGAAAATACAGTATCATATTTTTGGTTTTACAGTTTGTGCTTGGTTTTATTGTTTCCCTAAGTCAGCATTGTTTCTCCACCAACCTAACACATATTTTTAAGCTTTATTCAGGGTTGTAGAACGAAAAAAACAGGAAATGAAATTGAAAAGTAGTCCTACCAATTAGGAGAGTGTACAGTAGTCTATTGCCTACTGCCGGTTTTAAAGTCAGTAAGTGAATTCCCATAAGATGCGTTCTTCTACCATGCTCTACTTCAAAACCATGATCTAAGCAAATAGTTGTGGTTTGTATTATATTATTTAAGATAATTCAAGTGTTTAAACACATAATATTTATTTCTGTGTAGGCTATTAGTGTTTCTTTATAAAAACACATAGTAATTATAACAGCGATGAAGACGCAACTGGATACAACGATGAAGACACTGGAAACATTTTGTTTTAGAATTAACCCTGTTATGTTATGAACATTGTAAACATGCCGCAACTATCTTCTGAAAACGATTTTCGAGAAATAAAGGCATTTTCAGCGTTCTAGCTCCCCCATGCTTCGGAATAGCGCAAAAACAGCTTGACGCAATCTACCGCATGCTGACGCAAATCTACCTGATCTTACTGCGGTAAGAAAATGCTGTAATTAGATGAGCGACATATGTATGTAGTGAAAGATATGACTGAGATCTGGGGAAAAATAAAACTTATGTGGACAGGCTATCCATAAGGGGTGTAACAGTATGCAGAAGTCAAGGTGCGGTACGTACTGAAAATTTTAAGTCACGGTTCGGTACGATATCGGTACTGTGGAAAAAGACATGCCAAACATTACATTTCTTTTAATTTATTATGAAGTTATAAATTATCATTTGCCCATTGCCACTGTAGTTAAAGCTACACTAACTAGGCTTTTTTCAGTAAAAAAACAATTACAGCATTTTGCAGTTACTCAATGGTCAGAAAGCGGTTCTGCACCAATTCCTGATAGAGAATGAAGTTC
Source organism: Esox masquinongy (assembly GCA_016801175.1). NCBI lineage: Eukaryota > Metazoa > Chordata > Actinopteri > Esociformes > Esocidae > Esox > Esox masquinongy. The sequence goes on from JACXGI010010650.1 coordinate 23,234, forward strand.
CAAATACTAACATGAAAAATAGAATTACCTGTTCCAAAAAAAGCGCTTACTCAGAGTTCAATGTTATTGTTAGCCTTGATAATGTTAGCTTAGAATTCCTGGTTGCTAGCTATAAAGAGCTAGTCTGTTTTCTTTCGCCTCTTTGCAGTTTTTGTAGTGTATGCTGTAGTAGACATGGGAGGAATTGGCAGTTTGTCATCCTGGTCCCTAGCTGTCATTATAGTTTGTTACAGTAAGTGAGCTTCGCTCCCATATTTGTGCTATGTATATCATCCAGGAATAATGCATGCTCGCAAAATAAACCAATGAGGAAAGCATTCCTCGCAGAAGACTGTTGGCTGGAACAGGATTGCTGGCACAGAATTGTCTGGAAAGTAGCAGCAGGCTCCAAATATTATAAATTGAAATTTCACTGGCACTGAACTCCAAGATCATTCTCCAGTGGGAAACTCTGAGTTTAGAATGTTAGTTTCACACACAAAATGTAACGTGTGTGTGTGTGTGTGTGTGTGTGTGTGTGTGTGTGGGTGGTTAAAACTAGACTATATTCATTCGGATCACAACGTGTACCGAACTGAACTGAACGTCCTGTACCGAACAGTACAGTACTGTTACACCCATACCATCCACACATACAAACTCAAATCTGTCTGATAAATAGGCAACAACTTGTCCGCGTAGCCCAGCATGGCCTCCTAATCACTCCAAAGGAAGGGAGTAATCAATGGTGTCAGAGGCAACACTAAAGTCAAGAAGCAGTAGGACAGATGCAGAACCATTGTCTCATGCCATTAAAAGGTAATGTATCACCTTCACAAATGTAGTCTTAGTTTTATGATGGGGTGAAGAAGGCAATGATTTGCTTGGAAACAGCGTTTTTCAAAAAATTGAGAACAGTGGGAAGTTTGATATTGGCCGGTGGTTGTTTAATTTGTCCGGATCGAGATGTGACTTTTTTTTGGAGAGGCTTTATTTCTGCCACTTTTAGTGAGTTCGGTACACATCCGAAGGATAGGGATGAATTTATTATGTTTTACATAGGCCATAGGTCTCTCAAATGTCCCTGTTTTTGAAAGAAAAGCACATTTTGATGTCTAAAATAATTACAAATTGATCAGAAATACAATGTCAAAATCAAAAGTCAGAGTCTTTTGTTTGTCAAGTGCACCGAGTAACATGCGTCATTCTGAACAATGAAATTCTTTTGACATGGTGCGCGACATCTACGTAGTAATTAAAAAATATATTAAGCAAAAAAAACATAAAATACAAAATATAACCATAATGACTAGAGGCAATTTCACATCAAGTAGAAATGGGAAAATGGACAGTATGAATAGAAATCTTAAATAAATACATTTGTGTTGTGCCTATAGATGGATACATTAAAATGTGCTAAAAAGTGACTAGAGCATATAACGTGTACATGTGATCAATAGATGAGTGTTGCTGGTTGAGTCTGGGGGTGAAAACTGTTTGTGAGTCTTGAAGTCCTCTTGCTCCGGTAAATGTCTGCCAGATGGCAGCAGTGTGAGCAGACCATAGCCTGGGTGGCTGTAGTCTTTTATGATGTTTTGTGCTTTCCTGAGGATTCATGTATGGTAGATGCCTTGTATGGAAGGGAGATGGCCGCTGATGATGCACTCTGCTGACTTTACCACCCTCTGGAGGGCCTTGCGGTCAGCAGTGGAGCAGCTGCCGTACCAGGCGGTAATGCAGCCTGAGAGGATGCTCTCAATGGTGCACCTGTAAAAGTTGGTGAGAGTTTTTGCAGACATGCCAAACTTGTTGAGTCTCCTTAGGAAGTATAGGCGCCTACTGGGCAGTTTTTACCGCCGAGTCTGCTTATCTGGACCAGGTGAGGTCATCTTTGATGAACACACCGAGGAACTTGAAGTGAGAGACTCTCCACTGCAGCTCCATCGATGTGTATGGGGGTGTGATCCTTCCTCTCCCACTTCCTAAACTCCACGATCATCTCCTTAGTCTTGCAGACGTTAAGAGAGGTTCTTGTCCTAGCCCCATGTATCCAAGTCACTTACCTCCTCTCTATATTCGGTCTCATTGTTGGAGATGAGATCCAGGATCGGGGTGTCGGCCGCTAACTTAAGGATGACGTTGGAGCTGTGTGTGGCCACATAGTCATGCGTGAACAGGGAGTACAGGAGGGGACTGAGTACGCAGCCCCGAGGGGCTCCCATGCTCAGGGTCAGTGCAGAGGAGGTGAGGTGGCCCATTCTCACCAGCTGGGGTCTACTCGTCAGGAAGTCCAGGATCCAGTTGCAAAGGGGGTTAAGTCCCAGGGTCCTGAGCTTGGGAACAAGCTTATTGGGCACAACAGTGTTGAATGCTGAGCTGCAGTCCATGCACAGCATCCTAACGTATGTGTTACTTTTTTCCAGGTGGGAGAGGGCGGTGTGTACAGTCAGGGTGATGGCATTAACTGTAGATCTGTTGGGGCGGTATGCAAACTGGTGTCAGGAAGGGTGGAACAGATGTTGGTTCTGACCAGCCGCTCGAAGCACTTCATAATGCTGAAGGTCAGTGCTACAGGGCAGTAGCCATTCTGGCAGGTGATGGAAGGTTTCTACTGTACAGGGACAATGGTGTTCTGCTTGAAGCAGGTGGGGACTGCTGACTGAGTCAGGGAAAGGTTGAATTTGTAGACGTTGTTGTGAATGGCTATTGTAGCTGAGCTGGAAGCGGACGATTTTTAGTGGAATATCTATGTAGGTGTACAGAGGCCCATTATCAGCAACCATCTCTCCTGTGTTCCAGTGGCATGTTGTGTTTGCTAATCCAAGTTTATCATTTTAAAAGGCTAATTGATCATTAGAAAACACTTTTGCGATTGTTAGCACCGCTGAAAACTGTTGTTCTGATTAAAGAACCAATGATACTGGCTTTCTTTAGTCTAGTTCAGTATCTTTAGCATTAGTGTTTGTGGGTTCGATTACAGGCTCAAAATGGCGAGAAACAAAGAACTTTCTTCTGAAACCCGTCAGTCTATTCTTGGTCTGAGGAATGAAGGCTGTTCCATATGCGAAATTGCCAAGAAACTGAAGATCTCGTACAACGATGTGTACAACGATCGTACAACGCAAACTGTCTCCGTTCACAGAACAGCGCAAACTGTCTGTAACCACAATAGTAAGAGGAGGACCCCAGTGCACAACTGAGCAACAGGATAAATATATTAGTGTCTTGTTTGAGAAACAGACTCCTCACAGGTCCTCAACTGGCAGCTTCATGAAATACTACCCGCAAAACACCAGTTTCAACGTCAACAGTGAAGAGGCAACTCCAGGATGCTGGTCTTTTTTTTCCAATCTTCCTCTTGCCAATGTCTGTGTTCATTTGCCCATAGTAATCTTTTCTTTTTATTGGCCATTCTGAGATATGGCTTTTTCTTTGCAACCCTGCCTAGAAGTCTAGCATCCTGGAGACACAGCCGGTTACGTTTCACTGACCTCACTCGCTAGCTGGATACTCTAAACATCGGATGCAGGATGACATTGCTCTGCTCTGATGCTCGTGCGGGAATAAACTGCATGTGATGGTACACTGCGATCAGCTTGGTAAAAATAAATCATAATTCATAAAAAGTGTTTTTCTGTGGTGGCGCATCACAATTTAGCAGCGGCGGACAGCCGCTCCGATTACAATAATAGGGAACCACTGGCAGATAGTGTTGCGTAATTGAACCAGTGTGTCTGGCACCTACAATCCAACCACACTCAAAATGACTTACTTTAACTGATTTGCAATTTTAAACATTAACTTAAACATTAAC
>JACXGI010010651.1:0-14132 GCA_016801175.1 Esox masquinongy
GTCTACTGCAGGTCGTACCGCAGTCGTCTAGCTTCTCAAACCCTGGTACCCGTCTACTGCAGGTCGTACCGCAGTCGCCTGTAGTCTTTCAAACCCTGGTACCTGTCTGCTGCAGTCGCCTGTAGTCTCTCAAACCCGGGTACCCATCTCTCAAACCAAGGTCCTGTCGACTGCCGCTGCCTTTAGCTTCTTGCAGTCTAATATCCTATCTGCTGCCCCTCTGCTAAGGCAGTGTGTGCTTGTAGCCTCTCCAGCCTAGGGTAAGGAAAGAGCGGCTAGCTGTCAAACTACTGCCTGCCTGGCAACTTTCTGTAGCCTTTCAGCTTATAGTAGGACATATCCCTCCTCCCTGAGGTAGGTCCTTTGTCTGAAGTATCTCTCCTCCCTAAAGTAGGACCTCTGTGTCTCAACTAGTCTGGTACAACATCTACCTCACTCAGCCAGCTTAGCAGCGTCTCTATTCAGTCTGTGTGTGTGATTCTAAGCCCTGACTGAGTCATTGTGCATGGGGTGTAAATTAGCGGAGAGATGCTAGTGTTTGTGTGCTTCATAACCCAGCTGTACGGGAACTGTTTCCTCTTGGCATTTAGTGTTTGTTGGTGCTGTGGGTTTCTCACCTTTCCTGTCGGTATAGTAAGTGTGTCGTTGTGTGAAGGGCTTTTGTAATGGGCTGTGGGCATCGTGACAGCACGTGGGCCAGAGGATCTTGTTGTCTGTGGCAAAGTGTCTGTCTTGTAACGTGCCTCTATCGCCATGTTAGTAAAGCATGTTTGTCCTGTCCGTCCGTCTGTCCCGGCCCGTCCGTCCGTCTGTCCCGGCCCGTCCGTCCGCCCGTCTGTCCCGGCCCGTCCGTCCGTCCGTCTGTCCCGGCCCGTCCGTCTGTCCCGGCCCGTCCGTCCGTCCGTCTGTCCCGGCCCAAACATCCCGCCCCGTCCGTCCGTCCCGTCCCGCCCCTTGTGTCTTGGCTGTGTTCCTCAGTGTGTCTGGTTGTTAGGTGTTCCTCTAACTCTCTGTTGCCTGTCTCTGTGTGGTCCAGGTGAGTAATAACACACCGGTGCAGAAGCAGCAGGGGTCGGCCCCCCAGCCCTCCCCCCAGCAGTCCCTCCCCAGCGACAAACACCACGGGCATGACGTCGCCGCCTCCCCCAGGGCCCTCCAGCGCCAAGTGTGAGCTTTGCATTTCCCTATCAGGGGTTCATGGGTTGTTATTTGGATTGGTTAGGGGCTGAAGCTTTCTACATGACCTGGGCCTTGCTGGTTGTTAGTTGACTGGTCTATACAAAGTGGTCATCATGGAAACGTACCAGACACTCTCATCAGTAGCAGAAGCTTGGATGAGATCATCCCAAAATAACGACAAAACCACTTTTTGAACGTTTAATATTGATGTTCTTGATTGTTTCAGAAATGTTATGTTTCTTATTAAAGAAGTTCACTAATCTGGGTGGGTTTTTTTTTTAATGCTGCGTTAGAGGTTAGTTTAGTGTTCTTATAAACCTGTCATTTTATTTAGCTAGAACATATATTCAGGAATTTTTTATATATATGTATAATAATGTATTGTTGTCCATATGGCTGAGTTTCAATTTGGGGAGAGGTAAAACAAGCCCTTATTGCTAGCAAAGTCTTCAAGAAACTTTAGGAGAAAGCGGGATCTGTAAGGGTGACTGTCGGGTCTTGTAGGAAACCTGGTTTACGTTGTAATGTTGTGGTTTACATTGTATTATGTTGTGTTGTGGCGCCACCTGCTGGTCTGTTGTGTTCACACATATTTAATAAGTCATTACTTTGTACAGCGTACCCACAAAGACCCTTATGGGTCGAGCTGTTTTTCTTTAACCTGCGGAAACCAAGCCTTCACGTTTATTGACGAATGTAGTCACTGGAGTGAGTAGGTGTCAGGCCTGTTCAGGCTATTTACTGAATGCGGACCCAGTATTTAGTCTGTGTTGAACAGCTTGTTGATATAATGTAGGGTTGATGTGTTTTGTCTGGTTGGATGACCCCTCTTTTTAAAGAGTGTCTCATTTCTGTGGTCTGGTCTGGTTTGGCTAGTGGTACCATGCGTGTGGTTCTGATGGACCTGTCTCTATTTGTCAGTAACCTGCAGAGTGAGGGTTGGTCTAATGTGGAGCTTCCCGTTTTGTCTCCTGCCTTTCTCTTAACAGCAGTCAGAGGAGTCCGTCCCCAGGTCACAACCACGCCCCGCCCAGCAGCAGCGCCCCCCCCACCACGACCACCTCCACCCCCTCCTCCAGCTCTTCCTCCTCCCGGCCGGCCTCCTGCTCCTTCACTCCCACCCTCGCAGCACACTTCAACGAGAATCTCATCAAACATGTCCAGGGCTGGCCCGCCGACCACGCGGAGAAACAGGTAGAATTGGCTACCTGGAACATGTTTCTGTGGCGCTAACTGGTATTCATCATGCGTTGTTCTGTGTCCTTTAGAGCTGCAACTAAAGACTATTTTTATAATTGATTAATCTGTCCAATACTACTTTAATTGAGTATTAAAAACATGCATTCCGGCATTAAATATGGAATTTGTGATCTGACTGTGGTCCCTCAGTAAGAATAATGCTGTTATCTACAGTATCCAACAAGGCTTGACAAACGCATTCCATTCCATTTTCCTGCAAATTAAAGTATTATGTGTGAAGTGTGGAATAATTGAGTTTTAAAGGTCTTTCCATTGGGGTAGCTACAGTGTCCACATTCTTTTTTAATTGTATTTCCTTTTTCTCTGCGTCACACTTACAACCAGCTAATCAATAATAAAGTTTGTTGGCAACTATTCTTCATTATCAGTGTTGTTGCATGGTTAGTGTCATTGCTGTTGGTGTTGGTTAAATTTAATTCACATTCAGGACAATGAAAGGACTTATTTCCTTCCCAGGCATCCAGACTACGTGAGGAGGCCCACACCATGGGAAGTATCTACATGTCTGAAAATTGCACCGAGCTTAAAAATCTCCGATCCTTAGTTCGAGTCAGTGAAATTCAAGCGACGTTGCGCGAGCAGAGGTAAGACTCCAGACTCTTCTTGACAGGAAAGGCATATTTTCATGCTCTTTTGTGCTCCGTTACAAGCACTAATCTAGTATGTCAGCTAATACGAAGACATGCTAATGTTTATTTTATCTTTCCTCTAGGATATTATTTTTGAGACAACAAATTAAAGAACTTGAAAAGTTGAAGAATCAGAATTCCTTCATGGTCTGAGAACTTGGGTTGGAATGGGGGAGAGACCCGTTGCACATGGTTGGAGGAGAGCCGTTGTTTGGGAGAACTCTTCCGTGTTCTTGTTCTGTGCCCGGTCTTAACACTTTTGAGCTGCAGTTGGATTGGCTTTGGACCGTTGGGCTGGGCGGGGACAGGGCCGGGCTAGGGGGCAAGACTGAGTGATTGGTTGGTTGATGTTTGTTGGGGTGGGGAAGAACTGGAGATAAAGGGTTGATACAAGCCATGGCTGCATCCCAAATGGCACCCTATGGCCCTCTGCGGTGCACTACTTTTGGACTAGGCCCCACAATGCTCTGGCCGTTACTAGTGCACTACATAAGGAATAGGGTGTCATTTGGGACGCGGCTGTGGTTGGAGATGTAGATTTCCTGTAGATGTTATTCATGTTGTAAATATGTTTTGTAGATGATTGAAGCCATGGAAAGCCATGCTTATCAAGCTTTTGACATCCAAACTAATCAACGTTCTCCCAAGGAAGCAGCGGCTTCAGTTCATAGCCTTCATGTTAAACTGTCAGTGGCTACGTTCCGAATGGCGTCCTAACCCCTGCGTCAGGGCTTTCCAATGGCCTTTCTGTAGAGCCAGTCCTGACCCTGATATGGTTCATTTGAATCCAGTTAGTTTCAACTGGAGTTGGAGTTAAATGGAGGTTAGCTCTCCAGGAGCAAGGTTGGAGTGCCTTGGTGTAAGGAGTGATGTGCTATTTGGAACACACAAGTTCAGTCAGTCTGCAGAATTAATAGATCGGTGAACCATTGCCTTGAGCATGTCTATGACCTGCATGGAAATGGTGGAAGATACATTGTTATAAAGTCAATAATATCTGAAACAAAAAATAGTCGTGTATAAAAAAGGCAAACAAAGAAAAACAAAACTGTTGGTTTTCCATTTCTAGTTTTCTGCTCTTAAAAAAATAATCTTCAGCGGATTAAACACGGATTTATTTTTCGCTACTTTCCCTCTCTGGCTGAAGTATAATGATTACTTAAACACACACATGTCCCTAAAGGCATTCTGTTCATTACATCTGGTTGAAAGTGGTCACGATATACGGAGCAGTTGGGCAGTATTTAAGACCATCCTGCTCATTTTGGAAGGTTCATCATGTTGGCTTGCAATGGTTCAGAGATCTGTTTGTTCCCAGCTCCGAGTGGCCCTGTCCAACACTGCATTTCACTGAAATAAAACCAACAGACCAGTGCCTGGAAATGTGTAACGGAGTGAGAAAAAACAAAGCACAACAGTGGTGTTCTAGCCCCTCCCTTATTCTGCCCTGGCCACACCCACTATATGTAGAAGCCCAGCCGCCTGGCGTAGCTCCTATAAGGGGAAGAGGTGAGTTCACTTGAGTCGCTTTAAAAACCCTCCAGTTTTTTTTGTTTTTTTTTTGGGTTGTGTGAGAACTGTACTTTTTATTAAAAGTGAGGTGACATCTCAGTTCAATCAAGAGTTCATTCCTTTGTACAGTTGTTAAAGTAATAATGGAGTTTAAGAAGTTAAAGTTTTTATTGAAAAGTTGCAGTGATTACTAGTATATCCGAATGTTATGATTCATAAATTATTACTACACATTTTCCTTTGCAGCCTGTTGTTTTAGTGCTGCGGGGGGGTATTAAAGCACTGGTTTGGAGGTGCCATAGAGGCAGGCTATGGAGTGTCTGAAATTGCATTGTATTCCCCTATTTAGTGTTCTATTTCTGACTGGGCTGCATAAGCAAACTAACGGGGAAGACAGCAATGTCATAATTTATTTCATCAGGATGTATACTGAGCCAAATGGAACCCCAAGTGAATGGACCTGACATGGAGGCAGTAGACCTAGTCTCTGTCACTAGCTGAATGACACGATTAAAACTCTTGGCTCCATTCGTTTTTCCTGGTCTTATGACATTGCCGATGTTTACTCTTTTACTCTTAGCGTCTGGTCAAAAGAAGTGCACTATATAGTTATTGGGGTGCGGTTTGGGATGTAGATCGGAGGTGATTACCAACACCAAACGCCAGGGTCAGAGGTCAGGCAAGGCAATGGCAGCCAGGTCACATGGTGAAATGTGAAATGTACTTATTGTAATAAACATGCTAAACTCAAGCGAGCACTGGTTATTTTATTTGACTTGTGTTTAGGGTTTTGTTTCTCGTTATGACTTATAATGCTAGTGCCTTGTTGAAAGTCTTAAGTCACAAAACCTTTGATAAGAAATAAATATGCCACATTTTATTTCAATTTGATCCGTTTCAAAAAGATCTTCAACAAGCATCTCATACATCAATCTCTAGGGTTGTGTTGACACTCCCATCCATACTTGCATCTTTGTATTCGTTCCCCTGTTCAATATGAGTCGGCAAGGGAACGTCGGCTTCCCAAACGACATCCTCTTCCATATGTAGGATGCTACATTTGACCTGGGCCCATAGAGTTCTGGTCAAGTATAATGCGCTACAGGAAATGGACTTTGGTTTGGGAGACGTACACCTGCGCTGTGACAGCCTGTTTTTCTTCACTGTTCTATTCTATTAAGTCTGTGATTGAGCTGCACCAACACATTCAGTAAAGATGACCACATCATTGCTTTGTATATTGTTTTCCTCTGAAGTATATTGGGAATAAAATAAATGAAATATGCCTCTACAGGACCCAGTTGTCTGTTTGGCTTTTCTGTTTTATTTTTTTTTTTCCAAATAGGTTGTCCCGAATGGCCTTGTGGAGGTCTGAGAGTATGTGTTTGGTTTAAGTAATATGGTGATATGACTTACACTTGTACATCCAAAGAACTGGGTGGAGCTGTTAACAGATTGCTCACGCCTGTGAAAACCTTTCCGATCTTTGCGAGTTACAAGGGTGAAGCGCTGGGCTTCCCAAAACTTATTGGGCCTCCCCATTTTGTTTAGCACATCTGATTCACTTTGTCAAGACATTGGTTTGAATTTTAAAAATTGATTGAAACAAAAATGTGAAATCTAGTGAAGTCTGAGAAGCGGTTTTAAAAACCTTGGTGTAGGATTTGGAATTGGACTTTAGTCCTGAGTAGTATCACTGATTTTTACGGATCACTAGATGGCACTGTTGTCTTAGGTTTCTATAAACCCTGGTGTAAGACAAGGAACCTGCCTACCTTAATTGTGTTATTTTCTTTCTGTATGAAAACATCATTGGACTGTCGACCACAGTGCTGAGATAAAGCAGCGATGGCTATGAAATGTAACATTTAGGAGACCATAGGCTATTAACAGCAGCAGTTATTTCTCTTATTCAAGGTCTTTGGGTCTGGAAGATTCAACCACTTCAGTAAAATATCTGGTTGGTTCACTGAAAAGCCTGATGAGACCTGCCTCTGACAAGGTGGGCTGCTGATAACATCTCAGGAAGGGGAATCATTTACAGTCAGTAATTCTCAGTCATGTCCATCAGCCTTGTAGTTGGTAATACTTGTTGGAGTAGGCCTGCATTACACAGCAGAAATAAAATCACATAGGAAATGTATTATTAAAAAATAAAGGGTAGTTCAAACTTCTGAATAATGTATGTGCACATATGTGGCGTTTTGTGTAAGGATTTAAATATACGTATATATTAAAACAGCAAATATGCCACCTTATGTGCTGGGACCTAAACATTTAGTGCATCAAATACAGTTAATTTATAAATGTTATGGTGATTGCATAAAATCCTCACATTGTAGATTATTGCGGGGTCATGCAAGGTCTACAATTCTATCTTTAACCATTTGAATGAATTAACTATAATCTTCCACTGATTTGTCCTGGGGCTACTGTTCAACAGCAGATATACTGTAGATACCTGATGCCTTTGTAGTGTGGATGAAAGCATTGACTATTCCTGGAGCCACCCAATCTTTCAGCAGACGAGTCCGCCTCCAACTTAACATGATATACATGAAAGAGAGAACGACAGAGGTGTCAGAGGATGTCTACCCTACTCTCCATGCTCTCGTCTGGCTGTTGAAGACCCTAGGCCAAGGAGACGTGAGGGAGGGTGGTGGTGGAAGGAGAGAGAGAGAGAGAGAGAGTGTGTGTGTGTGTGTGTGTCCTAATAAGCTGACCTATTTTTTGCTCTCCACAAATGATTGGATCACTGGCCAGAGAGTGACTGAAGGGGGATGGTACCTCCTTTACTGACTTCCACTAAAGCCCCACTCACCAATTATTATTACCACCTATTGACAGGTAAGCACAGCCCTTTCCAAACAGGCCAAACAATGGCTTTCTAGGCAGGGGTCCTGTAGTCAGATTGAATAGAACTACTACAAGTGTCTCAGGCAGACAGGGACTTGACACTGGCAGGATAAAGACGACAGCATTAGACAGACAGAGGCCTCGGTCTCCACTCCCCGGTTATTACAGTCAGTTTAGCGTTTTCCCCTCAAACAATTAGGATTGCAGAAGGGGAAGCTGATCCAAGACATGTACCCAAAGGAATCCTCACCCTGGAGCCACTGCTCACTGACCCAGACGGCTAGCCCGACACACACCCCTGTTTTCGCAGAGTCACACCTACAGGTGTCAACAGTAGTTGATTGTGGTGTGAAGGGAACCACTACCTGCTGGTTAATGGTCTGCAACATGAAAAGGCTCAGCGTGACCAGCTCACCAACATTGATTCCCTCAGCATGACAACACATACTTTTTGTTGTCTTACCTGTTATCCTTGGCAGAATTTCTCTACTAGGTTATACCACCTCAGATGGGACTGACTCTCCTGTCAATACTCAATGTCCTTTGCACCAACGTCTCATATTACTTAGGCGTGATTCAATAACAGTGGTTCGAGCTCATTTGATTGACTGGTTTGCTCTGATTTGAGTGAATGAGGAAGTTCACCCATTTTTACTTCTGGCCTTACTTTCCCTTTTTCTGTGCTTATAGTGGATCCCGCGAACGGTTTAGAGAAATTAGTGCACAAACCAATCAGACGTCATTAGAAAATGTCAACTGGAAAACCCGCGACTGACATCAAATAAAATATGTATAAATTTCTGTGGCAGGACATTCGTTTTCCACTTAGATAACTGTTATTTCAAAAGGTTTCTCAGATAGCTTTAGTGTTGGGACAGCATTAATACCTCTGACTCTACACTCGCCCATGCTCAACCATGCTCTCTCAGAGTGAGTCTGTCCGACAATTACATCAAGCGATTCATTTACAAATGTGCAGACATTTGTCGTTATTCCCCCTTTGAAGGCATGTAGGGCATGTAAATACGCATGACCTTCCTGTCTGACACAAAGGGCATTTTACTCACAGCCAGCAGATGGCGTCATTCAACCGTACATCCGAGGTACACCAAGGCTACTGCTAGCAGGCCTACGTTTACCTGACTGTCGTTCATAGAACATGCGTGACATTTATTCCGAGAACCGCAAGCCCTCCTCAATAGAAACTATGTCAATGCCTAAGAATATTACACCATATATTTCATATATATGATTTGCTTTTTTTGGAGAAAACAATAATGTTCCCTTCACACAGTTCCCTTCAAACGGTGCTATCCTTTAAGTAAAACTTTGGCCCATGGAAATAATTTGACAAATGGAGAGAGGATCGTTGTGGAGCACGGTTAGAGGAACACTTTTGTTGACAATCTAAAAACACATGCAAAGGTTATTTGAAGGCGTGGTGGTATACGAAATTACGGTGTAACTGAAATGGTAGTCTACTTAGTGCAAAAGTTGTCATTTTAGAGGCAGATTAACGAGTTGGATTTAGTTTGTTCAATGGGTTTGGGTGGATGATGCAAAGCAGGTCTAGGTCTGGCGCCTCTCAGGAATTACCGACAATTACCGATAATTGCTGTCTATCCAGTTATTTCTGTACGTGTCCCCTTGAGCAGAATTGCGGCCCTTTACCCTTTGACACTGTGGCGATGACCGTCTATCTGTAGGGCGAACGATTAGTCGTGCGCGTCTCTATGTCTGCTATGGCTCTCTTCGCAGACAGTCTATCTAAATTATTTTACATTGGGAGATACACGTATAAGCATTTTCATTTATTATGAATGTTTTTTTTCATAAATTGGCTTGACATGTTTACAGATTGATAAATTGTCTTACGAGAGTAAGCATGTAGGAAATGTAGCCATGTCATTTAGAATCTGGCTATTGTTCCTCTACTGGAGATTTCGCCTGAAGGGGTTCGTTGGATAGACAGACAATAAGTAGGCTACTCTTGAACAGTTCACTATGGGAATGTTTGATGCTATCAGTGTAATAGCTTACCTAGCTAACATTCCATGTGGTCAATCTTGTTCTTAAGTGCATTCTTAAATAAACAAAGTTTAACACTATCCAAAATAGACATACAATATCCTGATTTTACTGTTGCACTATAGACCCAGACCCCCATAGGTAAAAAATGCCTCACTTTCTGACTACATGATGTGTATTAAGATTGTGTATTTTTATTTTATTATTAGGTTAATTGCTTTAAACAATCAACCTTCACAGTATGTGTTTTCCTTTTTTTAACCACACATCAAAACTGTCCTGGTCAATGGTCGTTTGAATATCAGTCGGAGACTATAGTGCTGCTGTGTGTTTTGCATGGGATTGTTTAGAGGGTAATTGAGTGTCAGTGTCTGTCTGTGTCGTCTGAGTGGCGCCATGTGCCTTTTTGGATTGCTAATTTCTCTAACCGCCTGTCCGCTCCGCCCATTACATCCATTCTCACAGGCAGCAGCAATCTAGATCTCTCCAGGCTGGCGTAGCCTGGGGAACCTGCTCACGGTGGCGTCGGACTGACGAGGCATTGCGGCTAACACAGGGCAACGTTGAACAGAGAGCCAGGTAGACCCAAAAGATTACTTTAATGACCTGGCGTTAGTTCTTACCGGCCTACGCTGTTTTCAGTGAGAGGCTATTGCCGTTGAATTATATGTTACGTTAATATATGGGTTACAATATATGAGGCAATATGCATATTTAACGCTGCTATTTATTAAAAACAATGTCTCATAATAATGCAACAATGTAGCCAACAATACTGATATACTAAATCACCCAACATTTTACAATGTTACGTTGATTGCAATGAGGGTCCAAATGAGACTACCGCACTATCAGTAGGAGTAATGATAAATTGTGTGACCACCGGCTGAACCAATTGAAATCCAAAGTTCCCGAGGTATGCAAATTGTCGATGTTTGAGCCAATGAATGCTCATGGGGAGGAGTTATGTTACGTAGCGAAGTCTGGCTCAGATATTTCTTCAAGTCAAGATCCTCTACCCGAAGTCGATTTATGAAGTGTTGAGGCGACAGTAGACAACCTTTTCTTCACATTTCGTTGGTTTCGGATTATACCGGTTATGCACAACTGTTGTCGTGGATGTGTGTGAAGTCGGAGTGGATAAATAGGCCAAGTAAAACGTTTATCCGGTTGTCTAATTAAGGAATGTATTTTTCTTTTCAGCAACTACAAGCATTCCGCTATTTCCTGTAGGTCCAGTCGGCTTTTAGGCTATTTTGTAGCCTAGTTTTCTCGATGCGGGAACAAGCTTCTATTTTCTTCTTTTTTGCATTTGTTTGACTTAGGCTACATCTTTCGGATGTTTGTGGAAAGACTTTTTTGGGAATGAAACTTTGTTCTGAAGCTTTCATGTAACTGTGTCTTCGAGTTCAGCCCTGCGGATTTCGCTACCGGGATAAGAAGGACTAAAACGTAACTAGTTGTAAATGGATCGTCATTCCAGTTTCATTTCCATTTGGCTACAAATGGAACTCTGTGCCATGGCTGTTCTTCTTACTAAAGGTACACTTTGGTCCCTAGAACTTGCCTGTATGTTTTTTCTTTTTCTGATTGAATTTAAAGTTTTGAAAACTGATGAGTACGCGGCCAGGGGCCTTATTATTATCCTACCTTCTTATCCGTTTCCAATTGTGCAACTTGAATAAGCCAAATTATTGAACAGCGCAGGACCCGCCACCAAAAAGTATATTCTCTTTCATTATATTCCAACCTTTGTTCTTTATTATTTTTTTATGATAACGAGTCGTCTAAAGGCGAAGACAGACCTGTGATCTGGACTATACTGTGCCATAGTTGTGTGGGTAGTTGTATCTAAAAGTCTCTCAATAACCAACAGGCCTACCTGTAATAGTTCACTAGATCTCCAGACACACAAGATGTTCATAACATTGTTCTAACTATAGGAAAGTAGCTGGTCTGTGTTATCGCGATTAGTTCCTATAACAGGGCCTCTTCAGTATGGTACTAAACAGACTGGAATGGTCCGTAATGGTTCTCATAGTAGTCGCGCTTGTGCGCACACACCAGATAAGGCTCATGTTTTACTATGCAGCTACAGCGATTATTGTGAATTTGTCTGTAGCTTAACTCGAGCCTCCAAAGTGGGAACGAAAGTCCAGTATAATATTATAGGCTTCTGGTATCTGGGTCATAATGGCCCTATTTATGCGTTTTTTGCCATAATGTCTTTATAATGTGTTTATGGCAATGTAGTGCAGGTCCCTGTCAAACGTCAGCTAGTTATGATTATAAGTTGACAGCTTGCTACTGGAGATTCTGAAAGCCTACACACCACCAGCGTGTAACACAAAGGCCCGTGTTTGTGTGCGTCTGAGTGTTTGTTGCTGTCTGGTCGTTACACATCGTTGGTTAGCCTGGCTTTTACAATAAAGTGAAATATGTGTATATTTTGAAGTATAAAAGCGCCATATTAAAAGCCTGTGCAATATTTGATTTTAAACTTTTTAATGTGTTCTGCATTTTTTAAAACACCCCAGAGTAGACCTATTTACAAATGGCTCAGAGTAGGCTATCCTACAATTTATGACTAGGAGATAAACGCTATTTGAGTCTTTTATCATGATTTATTTTCTTTTAAGAACATTTTCTAAAAAAAGAATAATGATAACTTTGTTTGGTTGAAGCTTTTGAGATGAGAAGCCGAGAGAACTCAGTGCACCCCGCCTCCCATCATGACCACACTAAAGCTTGCGTGCAAGCTGAAAAAGGAGACTCTTGCGCCGCTGTCTCACCCCCCTTTATGAGTTTCCATTTGGGTTGAAAGAAATTGACTTTGGCAAACAAACCACTAATTATAAGCTACACGGTTCCTGTTTTATAATACGGACTAAATGGGCCCTTTTGCACGGAAAGCTCTTAAACTCGACTTATTTACTGTATTTGATTTTAACACAGAAATACTTCTCAAAGTCTTTCAGGATACCTTGTCATTTACACGCTTTTTGCCAATGTTGCCAATGTCAGTTTAGACCCGACTAGGGAGTTGGTATTAAGAAGACAAGTAGCCTAGCCTCGTTTCAAATTAAAGGCTTGAAGTATAGAGTTGACCTCACCATTATTAGATTTCAAAAGCGTTTTTATAGATTAGGTTATTGACTTTATTCTTTGATTAAACAGCAGTTTGTGTGTGATTATCTAGGATACAGGTTATTTTACATCAATCTGATACATTTAATACATTGTGCCACAATATTCAAACAGAAAGATTTCAAAGCACAATAATCGGCCTACAGTGTACTACATGTACTATATTACCCTACTAGATAATAACCTCTGGTCAGTTATCTGAAATTGGCGGAGTGAAGGGCATTATTTATTTAGTCTACAACACTTCCAAATGAATCAACGATGCCAAAGATAAACGCTGCCTCTTTTTTCCCTTTTCTTCTAGGAGAAATACGGTGTTACTGTGACGCCCCCCACTGCGTGGCCACTGGCTACATGTGCAAATCGGAACTAAACGCCTGTTTCACAAAGGTGTTGGATCCTATGAACTCGAACTCTCCGCTCACGCACGGGTGCCTAGAACCCATAGCGAACGGGGCTGATGTATGCAGTGCTAAGAACACAGACACCCTAAGTAGGAGCTCTTCCACGCTAGATTGTTGTCACGACGACATGTGTAACTACAGGGGCCTTCACGACCTTGCGCACACCAGAGAATCGGCAGGTAAGAGAGTAGAGAATGGACACTTTTTATTGCCCTACTGTGGCCATTGTAAAGTAAAACCAAATCCATACAGAAGTTATTATTTTCTCTACAGTTCATAATTCTTGACATAAAGAGCAACCAAACTGATAGTTTGTAACGTTTGTCTCTCCTGAAGCCCTGTGCTGTAATTGTATCAACAGAGGTTTTTAAATGGTCTACTGTAAGGTCAAACTATCCATATACTGTTTCTTTTTTAATTGGTTGCAGCAGGGAGGGGGCAACCAGTTTACCTTAAGTACTTGGATGCAGATCAGATGTTTTTTTTATTGCATGTTCACCATGTAATTTCCCCACAGTGTAGGAATGTGCGTTTTAGACTATCCCTTCACAGACTGCAGGTAGTAAGGAATAAATACTAGCCTCATTGAATTTTGAAAAGGTGCACACAGCCTTACTGAGATGAAGTCAGGGCGCTCTAGCAGGGATTTCTTTAATGACTCGATCCAGGGGAGATTAGCTTGTTTATTAGCTGAAATTAATTGGTTGGTTCATATTTGGAAAAAGGTGACACCCTCATGAAAGGGGAGGACTAATTTCCATTGGACATTGGTGTGAGTTGGACAACACATTAAACCTGATTTCCCCTCTGGTCTGCTCACCCAGACCATGGCAGGTATCAGCCAGATAACAGCAACCGAAACCTGGTCACGCGCGTACAGGAGCTGGCCTCCGCCAAAGAGGTGTGGTTCCGGGCGGCAGTGATCGCGGTGCCCATCGCCGGCGGCCTCATCCTGGTCCTCCTCATCATGCTGGCGCTACGGATGCTCCGGAGCGAGAACAAAAGGCTGCAGGACCAGAGGCAGCAGATGCTTTCGCGGCTCCACTACAGCTTTCACGGCCATCACACCAAGAAGGGCCACGTTGCCAAGCTGGACCTGGAGTGCATGGTACCTGTC
>JACXGI010010651.1:14232-27238 GCA_016801175.1 Esox masquinongy
CCCTGACCCCCCCCCCCGCCCCCCCGAAAAAAAACAGCCAAGACTGCCTCCTCTTCTTGTTGGGGTTTCTCTTTTTACTTGTGAATCCCGCATTTTTTGTCCATTGTGTACTTACGTTTCTTTTCAATGGAGGACTAAAAAAAGAGGATGGAACCGAATGCAAGCCTTGTGGTTTTTTGCTAAAGGAGCACTTTACTTGAAAATGAAAGGCAAACCAACGAGGAGCTGTATTTAAACTTGAGAGGGCAGGACTGACTGAGGGACTGAGGACTGAGAGAGCTCTGTCAAAACCCTGTCTGACCGTGGGTCCTGGACACATTGAGCGCTGAAGGATTCCAAATCTGTCTTATTTGCACATTTGTAAAAAAATAATAATTTGTTATTACAAATAAAAGTTGTTTTTGCTTAAAAACAAAGCTAAATAGAAGAATTTTACACTGACACCAGGGTACACAAACTGACTTCTTGAGGAGTAACAGAATTCAGCGTTGACTGTAGATGCACACTCCTGTGTCTGTTTCCTGATTCAAGCTTATTGTAAAGATTTCAAATATATATATTTTTGTCTGAAAGAAGACCTTGTCCTGTGAGTTCTTTGGGTGTTTGTGTGTGTGAGAGGTTCAGAGAATTGTTGCTAATATTGGTAGAGGGATTTTTTTTACTAGCTGTTTCTGTCAGTGTTTTTGTGTGTACCATAATATGTCAGAACATGTAGGGTGTATTAGAGCACCGTTCTGTGGTGGTGGGATGTTTAATAACTGGACTGTAGAAGTATAGTCCCTGGCGTTTATAGGGCCACGCTATGTGTGTGTGTTTGTGTGTGTAGGACTGACTTCACAGTGAAGGCTTGTTTCACAGTAGTTCTCCACATCTGACTCAGTCATTCTTGAGCCAAAGGTCAGGATCTCTTGCTTCAAACGCGTTGAGTTTCTTTCATTGCACACGCTGGATTTCTCCTGGAAGTAGCGTGGGTATTTATTTTATACTCCGTCTAATGCCAATATAAGCCCTCCCCATTCAACTCCTCTGGATGTGTTTCAGCCGACACACTCACTCTACTGTTTCCCTGCCTGTGTCAGAGAAGAGGGCTGTTTTCCTGGCCAGCCAGCCAGGCTGGTGATTATGCCACATTTGCCACTCTTATTACACCACTTAGAAATCCATCTCAAGTCTTAACGGTGGGGTGTGTGTTTTATTAAAGTAGTTATTACGGAACCTGCAGTCTTCTGGCTCTCATAACGTGAACACTATATTATACATTTTTTGAGGATAAAACAACATCCCACCAATTCTCAGTGTTTTCCTGTCTGTTTCGTAGACCTTTATCTAACTTAGAAATACCTTTCAGATGAAACTCTATATCTCTGGGTGTATCACATGGAGAAAGCATGGCATTAAAGATATTTAGTGTAATAATGTGTATGGGTTAAGTTCAAACTAGTCTAGCTAGACTAGCTCAAATCTTAAGTGGTCCATATTATTTTTTTAAATCACGCCTTTTAACAGCCGATGGACAACAATAAATAACAATCAGTGACAGTGCAGCATAATGTCTACATTCAGCATTTATTTTGGTTGACACGTGGCTGTGACTTTTTCCATAGCAGCCTTAAAGTCAGGCCTAAAAAGAAACATACATTTTGAGAACCCAAGGTTCAAAAGTTGAAATGGAAGTGGGTTTCCATGTACAAACCATGACAGCCAGAGAGGGACAGTAGGTGGTTTATTTTAAGTCCACCGGTGTGTGTGTGTGTGTGTGTGTTTTTTGTCAGTCTGACCTCTTGTTTCTCCCCATTAGTCCTTCAGGAAAACACTATTACCAGACTAACCACTTAACAGCAGTCTGCATTAGCCGGGCCTCAGCTCACACCGGCACTTAGCCTCCTCCAGAACTATTACCCTGGAATAATAACAAAACCCTCTGGTTTGGACAGCTAATGTGCCCAGTGATTTTCTTTACACCATTCTGTTCTGCTTGGTCCAATCACCCGGTGACACCAGAGAGGTGGGATGATACGCGCGGCAGGAACGAGTGCAGGAGTACATGCACGTGCACACGCGTGCGCACGCACACACACACACACACACACACACACACACACACACACACACACACACACAGGGGGTCGTATTGGGCCTCTTGGTGCCATATTCAGACCTCGTACTGTCACAGTGGCTTTATAATAAAATACTTCTCCTGGCCCATTAGGACCCAATGCCATTTTGTTGAGCGGCAGGCGGTCAAGCTGTTTGTATTGACATGCAAATTTAATGAGGTGGTCGAATAGCTTCCTTCAAAAGCCCAATTTGTTTTAAAGTGACTCCAAACTGCCCTCTTTTTAAATTGCCAGTGAATTTTTATTGATGTGATTCTCTCTCTCTCTCTCTCTCTCTCTCTCTCATACACCTTTCTATAATCTGATATAGAGAGCAGCTCCATGTTTTAGCACTAGCAGAAATGAGTGCCAGGTTTATAGCTTTTATTGGTATGTGACATTTTCCAAGCCTCATAGTGGGGAAGGTTAACTACCGTGATTTCATCAGAGGTGGGGGGTTTTCTCCACACCTCACCGAGGATAAAACACTGACAACGCATGCCTGTGTGTGTGTGTGTGTGTGTGTGTGTGTGTGTGTGTGTGTGTGTTGCTCCTGTGGACTATGCTTGGCCCTGTGTTAAACAATATATGAAGTGTAAATACACATGGGACCTGTTAACACATGGTGTCGGATGCTCACACACACTAGGCCGTTACATAGCATTTTATAACCTCCTGTTATTTCTCCTCTTCCTCCTCTTCCTTGGGCTCTTCAGACGTGTCAGGTGATCCGGCTAACTAATTGGTCATGTTTTTGTATCTTTCTAATAATTTTTTTATTAAACACAGAGATAAAAACAGGCATGGAATAAAACTGAAATCACGTATTTTGCATTTTGTTAAAGGTTTGTAATGTTTTGGAGAAACGACTTGGGTTCT
Organism: Esox masquinongy; assembly: GCA_016801175.1. Lineage (NCBI taxonomy): Eukaryota > Metazoa > Chordata > Actinopteri > Esociformes > Esocidae > Esox > Esox masquinongy. Next base: position 17,208 of record JACXGI010010651.1, read on the forward strand.
TGAAACTTAATTTTAATAACTATTATCTATAAATATAGATTTTAAAGAGGGCCTTCCAGATTGCCTTCCAGCCATGGTTAAATAAAACATCTCTCCCGGTGAAACACATTGAATTATTAAAAAGATGTCTGGAAACTCCCAGAGAGAAACACAAATGTCTGACTTTGTATGTCGGACAAGCTAATAAACCATGCCTCTGGTCAAGTGTCCTGCTGGGTTTGTTTTCTTCTCTAACTCTGAGGCGTGGCGTAGAGAAGAGCGCAGAGTTTCAGGGAGGACGTGGCTTGAAGCTGCAAGGGCTGTTTTAAGACTCTGGATGTTACTGATATCCAGAGTGTTTCCCAAGGGTCCAGCCCGGGCCCTGTCTTGAGCTGTCCCCAAAAGGCCCCAGTTCAGCTGAACCCAGCTCTGGGCCCCTAGGACTCAGAAAGTCCTTTCCTCTGGTGTCCTCCTGGCGTGACATTCATCATCAGGGCTGATCTAACAACATTCATATACACACAGTGCCATGATGGCTGATCCGGGCCCCTTTCCTACTCCTATAGACAGATGTAAGAACAATGGATGCCTCCTGAAAGCCTCTGACACCCTTGGAGGCCCACTCCTCTCTCCCATTCTCTCCCACCTCTCTCTGTCTCCCCCTGCTCTTTTTCTTTGTCCCCCTCCTCTCTCTCTGTCTCTATCTTCCTCTTTCTCTCTGTCTCTCCTTCTCTGTCTGTCTCCCTCTCTATCTATCTCTCTCCCTCCCTCTCTGTCTCTATCTTCCTCCTCTTTCTCTCTTTCTCTCTGTCTCTCCTTCTCTGTCTGTCTCCCTCTCTATCTATCTCTCTCCCTCCCTCTCTGTCTCTATCTTCCTCCTCTTTCTCTCTGTCTCTCCTTCTCTGTCTGTCTGTCTGTCTCCCTCTCTATCTATCTATCTATCTATCTATCTATCTATCTATCTATCTATCTATCTATCTATCTATCTATCTATCTATCTATCTATCTATCTATCTATCTATCTGATCTCTCCATCTCTCTCCATCTCTATCTCTCTCTATCTCTCTCCATCTCTCTCTATCTCTCTCTATCTCTCTCTATCTCTCTCCATCTCTCTCCATCTCTCTCTATCTCTCTCCATCTCTCTCTATCTCTCTCTATCTATCTAATCTCCCTCTCTCTCTGTCTCTCCCTCCCTACAACCACTCATACATTCAACATAGTTGGCTGACATGAATAGGGTCATATTGCCTGTACACACAGTTAGGGTGATACACTTCTCTGGGTGAATTGGTCTCTGATGTACTCTGACGTTATCTAAGATAGACAGGCTGAACAGCCTGTAGGGAATAGAGGACATTTTTTAAGACTCCAAAAGTTTTCTGTACATATATGAGACCTTAACTTTACATTTCTCCTAAAGTCCACATCCTAATTTAGTGGCCCTTTTTAATGCTGTAAGCTTAATCTCCGTCCATCAAACCGACTTCTGAGGAGAGATAAAAGCATATTATCCGGTGCCGACTGTGAACATGGTTCATGAACACAGAGAACGCCAGTGGTGGCAGACCCCGAAACAGAAGTTAAAACTGCTAAATAAGAACCCCCCCCACCCCTCCCATAAGAAAAAAGACTGGGGGAAAACGTTCTCATGCACGCTAAGGACTAATAATAATGTCTTTCACAAAGCTCCATCTCCTGGCAGCTGGCCAGGGAAACAACGGGGAGGATGAGTAGTGGCACCTTGAGTTGGCAAGACACAGCCCCTGGTGTAGTGCGTGCGCAGGTGTGTGTGTGTGTGTGTGTGTATGTCAGTGCGGGTTGTGTTAGTCGGAAGCCGTAGCTCCCTGGGTCGGTGCGTTGCGCGGATGTGTGTGTTTCCGTGTGAGGTGTGTGTTAGCTAGCGGCCGTAGCCCCGGGTGAGACTCAGCCGTGCGGGGAGTAATGTGTGTGCATTGTGAGCCTCAGATCCCAGGGATTAGCTGGCTGAAAGGAGAGAGGGCTGTGTGCCTGTGTGTCTCCCTGATGCCGTTGCCTCATGTGTGGAACTTTTGAAAGGATCGCAGGCGGTCATACGCCCGGAGGATCCAATCCCACATTAACAGAAAAGACTGAGGAAACGCCTCCTAAATTGGCACCCTTTTGCCTATGTATAGTGTATGAGGGACTCTGGTGAGATGTAGTGCACTAAATGGGGGCTAAAGAGTCATTTGGGAGGCTCCCTCCATTTGAAATGGTTAATAGGACATTTTCCCCAAAACAGCTGTTTAATGTTCCCCAGAAAGTGTCGTAAAGATCTCGAAGATGGAGTTATAACGCAGGTTTCCTTTGTGATTTGGAACACAGCCGACTACATGTCATATTTCCCTTAGTCCTACAACATGTGGTAGCTGTGTTACTTAGCGGTTTGCTAATGTAAACAAATAGATAAATTCCTCCTGTCAGGAGCCCTGTTGCGGCTCTACTTGGTTTTATCACATATGGACTCCTTGTCTCAGTCCGGCTGTCTGTCTGTAGTGGACTTAGCTCGTCTCCCTCCCTGTAAAATCGTTAAACAAATGTTTATGTAGCATGTTTTTGGGTGTCACTTAACAATGCCCCCCCGCCCACTGTTAGCTTGCATTAAACTGAACAACTTGGTTAGGATCCTGGCTACGCCCACCTACCCGCTTGTTGGACAGAAAGAGAAAACGAACCATTCTTCTGTAATCGAATCTTCCAGTAAGCGAACGAACGAGTAAGCGAACGAACAAACCATTCTTCTGTAATCGAATCTCCCAGTAAGGCAGTGACCCTGAGCTCTTCTCTCCACATCCGTGTACCGGCCTGCCTTGGTAATGCCTGGTCTGTCTCGGTAATGCCTGTTCTGCCTCGGTAATGCCTGGTCCGCCTCGGTAATGCCTGGATCCCTATCAACCAGTGATCCAGCATGAGGTGCTTAGTCTGACCTCTGCGCCCTCCTAACCTTCCTGACCCCTCTATCCCTCCCCAAACCACTCAGACCGCTAGAGGAGCCCCCGAATAAAGTACTCCACTACTCATCAAACCCTGATAGTTCACTAAGTTAGGACTAGATTGCCGGTCTGTTGTGTCTCCCCAGAGCTCTGAGGCTTTAGTCTGTTGTTAATATGATTCACTGTCCTCCAGGACTCTCAGTACTAATGTCTGTTTGGAAACGTTGGATTGCAGGAGTAAACAGCGCTTCCCTTCGGAGGTCTAGTCCGTCTCTACCTCCCTGACGTCCTGGTGCGTCCTGTGGTGTGGGGAAGCCTTCGCCCAGCTGTCTGGCCACCCCGGCCCACGGCTCCCACGTCAGGTTAAAGTTGAGATTACAGTATGCGGAAGGTTGTCTCTGTCTGTGTGCTTTCACAACGAGGTCAGGTGTGGTGTTGGGATTTGTCCCAATGCACACCCTGTTCCCTATGTCGTGTATTACGCTAGGAATAGGATGCCATTTGGGATTCACATTAGTGTTCACACTTCACAGCGACCTCATGACAACCCTCACTGATCCCTACCTCTAGTTACAGATGACTATGTATACCCTTTATGGTGGATGTTAAATACCTCCAAGACTTTTGGTCCGGTTGGTTACCTTTGTGTGTCTAAGGATCCATTTCAAATGCACTCCGACTGTCATTTTCATAAATCGTCCATGTTTTCAAAGACCCACACCACCTCTTTAAGAAAACAACTGACTATTCCCAAGTCTTGCCCTGTGCTGCTGGAAGGATGTGGCTCTTGAGAAAATGAGGGAAGTTTGTTTCCAAACATAAATATGTTTAAATGCAGGCCAGTCTTAGGGGTCACTGAGAGCAGGGCAGTGGAGAATAAACAGGACAGGAGGCTTCCTCTGCTCCCAGTGTTGCATACCAGTGTTTTCTTTAGACTGTTTCAAATGGCATCATAGAAGTAGCGCACTAGGTAGAGAATAGGGCACCATTTGGGAGACATTCTGTGGAGGTGAAGGAAGTGTGGGGAGGAGTGGGGCTGTGGGGCCTCCTATAGTTCCCTTAATCTCTGTTTTAGACTGTATGGCCATGATGATGGTCATAAGCTAAATGTGGTGATGGTGGCGGTGGGGGGCTCCTTCCTCTTTGACAGAGGAAAAGAAGGAAGTAGAGGGTTCCCTTACTTTCCGTCCTCTCCTTTCTCTTACCTCCACCCAGCTCTGCAATTTATCACGGAGGGGAAAGCCTGTTTACTGCCGGGGTCAAGGTCCTGGGCGCATGTTTACTGCCACTCTCTGAAGAACCAGTGTTGTTAAACTTCGCCCAGTGTATGCTATGGCCACATTAAGATCTATCTGGGCAGGCCTCTTGTGTCCCTGTGTCTGTGTGTGTCTCTCTCTCACCCTTTCTCTCTCTCTCCTTCTCTGTTGTTACTCAAAAATGATAAGCCTACATAATCTTTTTTCAAACAAAAATCGATGATTTACAGGATGATTTCCGTTTTTTCCAGCTTGACGTTGGATGGTTCGTCACTCTGAACTGTGGGCCAAAATAAACTATAATCCATGACTCAGTTATCTTTAAACAACCCTGACAAATGTCTGCTAACTTTAGTCAGTGCTGGACAAATAATCTGTCCTGAGCCATTAACCCTAATGCTGTATTTTTTTCGTTTATTAAATACATGTAACTTATTGAACTGGTTTTGGTTCAATTAGCTGGATTCTATGCCATAGAAATGAGGACTGACTTCTTATTGGGATGGAATACATTTAGAAGTCAGTCTTAACCTAATTAATGAAGTCATCATAATAAAAGCAAAGTAAAACACAACTCGTTAAATGTTTAATTACTCTCGACTGAATATAATATTGTATGATATATATAATATAATATTGTATAATATTGCTCGATTGAATTTTATGTTTTTTTTAATTAAAAGTGTAATCAAAATGTACTGAACCAAAATGGCAAAAAAAACTACTAATCAATAGTACTTTTAATTAATGGAGTTGATCACAAGGCTTGTGAGCATATATTTTATTTCCTCCAAATATGCTGAGTACATACAGCTCCAAGCATTGCTTCATGTTTAAAAGTGATTTGGCCATTAAAACATAATCTTGCTCACACACCCTGATTACATTCATTGATTTTTAGTGGTAGTGTCTTGTGGTGGCTAAAGTTAGCGTAAGTTTGTAAAAGAAAGAAAAAAAGCAGAACGGTGGATTACAGTTTCCCTTGGCCTGTAGAGTCCTTTCTGGGCGAGAAACCATCCAACGTCAAGTTGAAAAAGTGACAATTTCCTTTAAAGCAGAGGTTTCTTATTTCTCGGCCTCGGCGTGGGAGGTCAGGTGGCCGAGCATTGCAGCCCCTTTAACGTGACCTTTTTTTCTTTTCTTTTTTAAATGAGATCTTTGTGATAATCCCCCTGCCTCCCCCTTCTCCTTTGATTCCCCCATGCGGCATCCAAAGAAACGCTTTCACAGAGCCCCTCTCCTCCCCTCCTGTGAGGTGTAAACACTGGTGGCAGGCCTCATCTGTACAGCATTAAGAGGGAAAAGCACATTAAGCCTGTCTCCCCAACATTGGGCAGACCCCTGAAGTCTAAAAAGGGGCAAGGGATAGCGAGCGGCGGTGAGAGGGGGTGAGGGGGAACAGGGCTAGGCAGAAAGGCAACGGGGACAGGGGCCGCTGTAGAGGGGGGTGGTGTAGAGGGAGACGGACAGGCATAATTCAGACCAGAGGTCCATGAAGCAGTGGAACCTGAGAGGGCTGTAGTCAGACAGGAAGCACTGTGTTAACTCCTGTCCTATTTAGGGTTTGACACTGTGACTGGGCCCGAGCCTGGGCTGAATTGGACCGACCCAGGCCCAACCCAACCCAACTAAGGCCCAAACCAGTCCATTGTCAGGCTCTAAATTCTACTGAAGGTTAATTAGTTTTGATCTATTGCAGATGTGTAATTGATGCGTAATTATACAGACATGTTTAGCAAGTCATACACAATAAACGGTACAATGGTGTGAAAAGTAAGAAGTCGATGGTATGTCTAATTGAAAACCTTTGCTTGCCTCACTAAGTGACCAACACAAGTGTTTATATTGTAATTTAATAAGACACTTGGAGATAGTTTGACCAGATTAGTGCAATGTTGGAGACTAGGGCCGAGCAAAGTGGAAAATATCAAGCTTTTATGTCAATGTATGTGTGAGTGTGTCTGTGTGTGGCAGGTTTCATAGTGGTTGAAACTTTGGGCAAGTAACAGACTGTCAAGTTAAATAAATGATCTGTGGTTCTGCCCTTGAGCAAGGCAGTTAACATTAATTGCAGTGGCAGCACCCTGAACCTTTCCAATTTGTTGCGTTAAAAGTGGAAGTAATTTTCAGTTGGACAATCAACAAAAAAGAAATGCTAGGTTTTTTAACAGGTTTTCTACTGAAATTACTTTGAGCGTGTAGAGAGAATACTTTTCTGTAAATAAAACTGTGTGTAGTCCAGTGTTGTTCATACAGACAGAATCAATTGGGGCCATATTCCCTTTGTAGTGCACTGCTTTTGACCAGGGTCTATTGGGCTCCTAAAAAAAGTAGTGCACTATATAGAAAACAGAGTGCATTTTGGGACAGAACCACTGTCTTCCTATTGTCCCATTGTCTAGGAAAGGGAAGTGTGTTCCGTTCTCATGTTGGTTGGCTGTATGTGAGGTGCAGTTTTGGAGCTGACCTAAGTGTGTTGGACTAAATGTACTATAAACCACTGTGTTTCCTATAGCCATGAGAAAGGGATGTCGTTGTTTTTCTTCTTTCCAAGTCTCAGCCTCCTTGAGAGCTGGTCTGGCCATGATCACAGACAGGTTATCATGTAACACAGTGGTCACACACACACACAAACACATGGTCAGCTGCCCCAGCCCGCCATTAAAAAACAACACCATCTCAACTTCCACTCCCTGGCAGAAATCAAACACAGGTCACCACGACGACCAAAGTGACAGCATACCTCTGTAATGCCAGAAAAGCCAAGAGTTTCCTCCAAACAGAACATGACTCCAGTATGTGTGCTAGTGTGTGTGAGAGTGTGTCTGTGAGAGTATAGACTCAAAAGAAGCGTTCTCAGAAGTGTGTGTGTATGTGGACATCCGTTGTTGGCAGGACCTTTCTGTTCTCACAACAGTGTCCAGGAATTCTTCATCGTCTGTCTCACTGTTTTTGCATGTAGCCCGGGTCTGTGATGTCATCCACTCTTCCCTAAAATACAGAACCAGTGAATGGCACACTGTTCTGTTGTAGCCCATTGTACTGCGCAATGTGTGGCTGCAGGAATAAGGACATGGAAGCTGAATGTAGTAGAAATGGTAGTAATAATAACAGTAGAAGTACTACTACTAGTAGTAGTACTTGTAACTGTAATAGTTTTAGTGGTGGTAGCTGTATTCATTTTAGTAGTAGTAGGTTTAGTGTTAGTAGTAATACTATGGGTAGTGGTGGTATTAGTAGTAGTAGATTTAGTGTTAGTAGTACTATTAACTGTAGTGATAGTAGTGGTAGTAGGTTTAGTGTTAGTAATAGTAGTACTAGGTGTAGTAGTAGTAGATTTTGTCTTAGTAGTATTAGTAATTGTAGTGGTAGTTGTTGTAGTAGGTTTAGTGTTAGTAATTGAAGTACTAGTACTAAGGGTAGTAGTACTACTAGTAGTAGTAGAGTTAGTGTCAGTAGTATTAGTAATAGTAGATTTAGGTTAGTTGTAGTAGAAATATTATTGGTAGCAGTAGTAATAGTAGTGGCAGTAGTAGTAATAGTAGTGGTAGTAGTAGTAATAGTAGTGGCAGTAGTAGTAATAGTAGTGGTAGTAGTAATTGTAGATTTAGTGTTAGTAGTAGTGGTAATAGTAGTGGTAGTAGTAGTAATAGTAGTGGTAGTAGTAGTAATAGTAGTGGTAGTAGTAGTAATAGTAGTGGTCGTAGTAATTGTAGATTTAGTGTTAGTAGTAGTGGTAATAGTAGTGGTAGTAGTAGTAATAGTAGTGGTAGTAGTAGTAATAGTAGTGGTAGTAGTAGTAATAGTAGTGGTCGTAGTAATTGTAGATTTAGTGTTAGTAGTAGTAGTAAAAGTAGTGGTAGTAGTAGTAATAGTAGTGGTAGTAGTAGTAATAGTACTGTTAGTAGTAGTTGTAGATTTAGTATTAGTAGTAGTAGTAATAGTAGTGGTAGTAGTAATTGTAGATTTAGTGTTAGTAGTAGTAGTGATAGTAGTGGTAGTAGTAGTAATAGCAGTGGTAGCAGTAGTAATTTTAATGGTTGCAGTAGTAATAGTAGTGGATGTGGTACTAGTAATAATTTTAGTGGTAATGGCATCGATTAGCAGGAGAGTTTATTGGTTGCTGGCAGTTACACACTGTGCTTCACTGTATATAATACAGTCATACAGTGTTTTGTTTCTTTCCCATCTCTCTATGACCTTGTAATATTGATGACTTCATCTTTCTCTGAGAGAGTGCCTATGTGTTCATGTGTGTGTGAACCGACTGTGCAGTCCATACATACTCAGACAGTGACAAATGTTTTGTTATTTTGGATCTGTATTTGGCACTTTGGATTTGATACTATACAGGGAAGATGGGGTTAAGGAACAGAGTGTCAGCGTTAATTTGAGGGTATTTTCATCCATATCGGAAGAACCATTTAGAAATAACACGTTTTGCACATAGTCCTCTCATTTAATACCAAAAGTATTTGGGCAATTGGCTTGACTGCTGTCTCTTATTAAGTAGGTGTATTGTCTTGCCTCATGGGCATGTATGGCTGGCACTGGAACTGGTTCACTTGTTTTCATTGCCGATGTATCTTCTGACGGCATCTGTAGGTTAAATTCTGACCTGTACAGAAACATCCGGTCAGATCAAACAAAATGCCTCTAAACTCTTAGATGGCACTTCACCTTGCAGGAGAGCATTGACCTCAAACCTATATGGCCATAGGAAAAAATATTTACGTGTCCAAAAAGCAATGGTTTTGACTGGTCAAGTCAATTACCCAACCCGATTCCAAATGACTATGTTTTTCACTTGCTGAAGACAAAAACAAAGGCAAAAATGCACCAAAACAAAAAGGAATTGAAGATGACTGCAGTAATAGGCCTGGTGAAGCATCGTCAAAGACACAGTCAGGTGGATCTTTCAGATTGCTGACTCCAGCCTGACAACAAATGCAAAGAGTTTGTAACCAAGTACTAAATACAACGGCTCTTTAACATCATGTTCATTTCTCCAACTGCTTACAGTCCCTTAAAATTATGGGGACTATTTCTAAAAGGGGCTGTAATTCCTACACAGTTCGCGGTTTATGGATGTAAACACCCACAAATTAAAGCTGACTGTCTGCACTTTAACCTCTTAGTCATTGTTTCATTTCAATGTGCTAGAGTAAAGAGCCAAAGCAACACAGCCTGAATCACGGTCCAAATGCTTATACTGTACGTGTACGTGTGTGTGTGTGTGTGTGTGTCTACATATGTGTGTGTAGCTGTGTGTATGTAAGGTGTGTAGTGTGTGTGCAGCCATCTGGATGTGGGGCCAGTAGGACCAGAGTTGAGGAGGTGAACGGTACGGGCAGCCCAGTAAAACTGCAAACAGGAAACACATGCAATCTGATTATGGTTGCTGAGGCGATGACAGCCAGGCAGCCTAACTCTGTAGAAGGGGCACCAAAGTTCCCATCAAGGAGAAACTGAAGTTCCACTCCAGCAGTCTTAAACCCGCCTCACCACAAAAGTAGAGAAATAGGTGGTGGTGCTGAGAATAGAAATATGTACTCTGAATATGTGCTGTACTGATAAGTGCTGATTTAAGGTGCATCCCTTATGTGGCACACTACTTTAACCTGATGGACTCTGGTCAAAAGTAATGTGTGATGAAGTATATAGGGTGCCATCTGAGACACACTAATACTCAACAGTGTGCTTCAGGCGGCGGAGACACGGAAACAACTAGCTTTATATTAATTCAATTTGAACAGGAGACACCAGCACTGGCTCAGTGGTTCCCATGACCTGGGGGCCAGATGGACAGACAGACGGACAGACAGACGGACAGACAGACGGA
>JACXGI010010652.1:9957-27273 GCA_016801175.1 Esox masquinongy
GCCCCATTCATTCTTTCCTTTACACGGATCAGTCGTCCTGGTCCCTTTGCAGAAAAACAGCCCCAAAGCATGATGTTTCCACCCCCATGCTTCGCAGTAGGTATGGTGTTCTTTGGATGCAACTCAGCATTCTTTCTCCTCCAAACACGACGAGTTGAGTTTTTACCAAAAAGTTCTATTTTGGTTTCATCTGACCATACGACATTCTCCCAATCCTCTTCTGGATCATCCAAATGCTCTCTAGCAAACCTCAGACGGGCCTGGACATGTACTGGTTTAAGCAGGGGGACACGTCTGGCACTGCAGGATTTGAGTCCCTGGCGGCGTAGTGTTACTGATGGTAGCCTTTGTTACTTTGGTCCCAGCTCTCTGCAGGTCATTCACTAGGTCCCCCCGTGTGGTTCTGGGATTTTTGCTCACCGGTGAGATCTTGCGTGGAGCCCCGGATCGAGGGAGATTATCAGTGGTCTTGTATGTCTTCCATTTTCTTATAATTGCTCCCACAGTTGATTTCTTCACACCAAGCAGCTTTCCTATTGCAGATTCAGTCTTCCCAGTCTGGTGCAGGTCTACAATTTTGTTTCTGGTGTCCTTTGACAGCTCTTTGGTCTTGGCCATAGTGGAGTTTGGAGTGTGACTGTTTGAGCTTGTGGACAGGTGTCTTTTATACTGATAACAAGTTCAAACAGGTGCTATTAATACAGGTAACGAGTGGAGGACAGAGGAGCCTCTTAAAGAAGAAGTTACACGTCTGTGAGAGCCAGAAATCTTGCTTGTTTGTAGGTGACCAAATACTTATTTTACCGAGGAATTTACCAATAAATTCATTAAAAATCCTACAATGTGATTCTCTGGATTTTTTTTTCTCATTTTGTCTCTCATAGTTGAAGTGTACATATGATGAAAGTTACAGGTCTCTCTCATCTTTTTAAATGGGAGAACTTGCACAATTGGTGGCTGACTAAATACTTTTTTGCCCCACTGTATGTTACAGTGGAGACTGATGAAAATGAACAACGGACTGAGGTTAAAATAAACAAGAGTTTTCTGGGATTTCAAAGCGTGGAAGATCAAAGTGCCTCAGGTATTGAAAAACAAATAACTGGACTGATAGAAAGTCTGGGAATATCTGTGAACAAATGCCGTGGCCAGGGCTACGATGGCGCAAGTACAATGAGTGGCGCTTACTCCGGTGTCCAAAAGCGCATTTCAGACCGAGGGCCCAATGCCGTATATGTCCACGGCGCTGCTCATAACCTAAACTTGGTTTTAAATGATGCTTGTCAAAAGAGACCAGAGATAATGGCCTATTATGACACTGTACAGAGGATTTAGGTGTTTTTTAGTGAAAGCATCAACCGGTGGAAGCTATTGGAGAACCATCATTCCAAACCTACTCTTAAAAAACTGTGCCCTACACGTTGGGCATTCAGATACGATGCCATTAAATCATTACGCTTCCGATACAAAGAGGTAATGCAGGCGCTGAGTAAAATTATAATGCTGTCTAAGTAACCAGAAGAACGCAGTGAGGCATCAGCCATACAAAAGGCAATGAAGACATTTGAATTTGTGCTTATGACAGTAGTACAGTCGAAATTACTGGAGACAGTTAATGCTGCTTCGCAAGCTCTCCAGAAGCAAGAAATGGACCTGCTGCATGAAGCAGCAAGCCTGTTAAGAAATTTCTAGACACACTGACCAAGCTCAGGGGGGAGTATGAAGACATTAAGGCAACAGCGCAAACTCTAGCAGTCTCATGGGGCACCAGCACTTATTTTAACAAAAAGCGTGCATGGTGTACAAAGAGGCACTTTGATGAACTCTGTGAAGACCAACGGCTTCAGAATGCAGAGGAATACTTCAAGGTGTCTGTGTTCTACGCTACTGTTGACATTGCCACAACATAACTTGGACGCCGGTTTAGTGGAATGGAAGACATTGCAAACCGCTTTCAATTTCTGAGCCCTAAAGAACTATTGTTAGTGAAAGATGATGATCTATACTCATCAGCCAATTTATTGGCAGTGCAATATTCAGATGACCTGTCCTCAGAGTTTCCTTTACAGTTACTCTCTTTCCATAACGTGCTGAGGCCAGCAATTGAGAAGAGCAGCTCAATTAAAGGTATCACTCAGTTGCTTTATGTGAAACACCACTCTCTTCTTTCTAGTTTCCCCGAAGTTGCTACAGAATTAAAGCTCTTTTTGACCGTACCTGTGACGGTGGCTTCTGCTGAGAGGTCATTTTCAAAGCTGAAAATAATAAAGAACTTCTTCAAAGCAGTATGTCTCAAGAAAGACTGTCAGGGTTGGCTGTACTCAGCATCGAAAAAAAACGGGCCCGCAACCTCGATCTAAAAGGTGTGGTTAAACAATTTGCACAAGCAAATGCACGGCGACGCTTTAACATTTTAAAATGACCCTGCCAATAGCCTACAGTCCATAAGGAATGATGCTACAGTAGTTTTATTTTGTGTTAGCCTACTTTCAAATATGAACAACCCAAATCAAATGTAATTACTGAGGCTTTGTTAAGCAAGATAGATGCCCCAATTTTGTTCTTTATTATTTATTTCTTATCATTATTATTATTATTATTTGGCACGTTTCACCCTCACTTTTTAAGTTACAGACACATTTAAACTTTACAACTTTCACTGAGTGAAGGACCAATAAGTTGCTTGCATTATTCTTTTGGATATCTTTTATACTTTTTAAAAGATTTAACTAAATTGTTAAAGGTCGAAACAATTCAACTTTACCTGTTAAGTTCAAATCTAGTCTACAATAAATATACTTGCTTACTTATTGTCAAGAATAAATGTTTTTCTATTTCTCCATTGATTGTGTGTTATTTCATAGTGGCGGTGCTATCCTTGTTGCTGAACTATCAGAAGGCTATAGCGCTGTCTTTGGTTTTGAACAATGACAAATAGGCTGCTGTTGTGCTGACGCAATTGTGCTTTTGTCATTTTTAAACTTTTTTATTTCTCTCTCACATTGCTGAATATAGGCTATAGTTAAAGGTAGACAGCAATCAGTCTATTGGCAGTGGTATAAGATAATAGATGGAGATACATTTTGAGTGGATTTAGGGGAGGGGCCTCGAGCTCCGACTTTGCGGGGAGACCTCTGCAAAGTCCCGGCTCCTGTTGGGTCTTACCTCTGTAGTTTAGCCACTAAAATGTAGGATTGTAAATTCTATAGCTTACGTAGGAAAAATGTAAGAATGTACATTATTTTAGACATTAATTAAACATCTGAATTTTGATATTGCTTTTTTGTCATTATTTCATTTCCAAAAAAATAAAATTGTCAGGCCTACTGTGCCTGGTTCCTTGGGTTAATGTGGAATTAACAGTAATTTGTCGATTTTAGTCCATAGGGTTAACCCTAACCCTACTTCGGAGGTGTGGGCCAAGACCTCATGTCCTCCTAAGTTGAGTTAGGAAGAGCTAAGTTACTCTAAAAATATTAATGAAACAATGATGGGCTGAACATGTAGCCTATTGCCTGTTTAACAACTGAGGCGTTCTTCATGTAAACGCGCTATTTTAAATACTTAGAATTATATTTTCGTTTGGGTCTACTGTGGCATATTGTACTTTATCAAAGAAATCTGGTGGAAAAAGTCTTCAGGAAATATTAGTGCAGAAAAGTAGCATCAATGAAGGAAAATTAATGTTCGCTTGGTAAAATTATGCAATTAGCCCACATAAATTTAAACTTTACCGTCATAACCTACAGCTATATTTCCAGTCAAATAATTGTATTTCAGTTTAAATAATTATGATTAACTAAATGGAAGAGATTCATGCGCGTAGACTTATAATTAAATATAAATTCTCAGAAATAACAGTTGACATATTCAAATTAAAACAATTATTAAAACTTTTATTGCAACATTGTGAAGTGTATTAAAAAACATTGTATTAATTGTATTACAAAAATCTAAATTACGATTCAGCAATCCATGAATAGGATTAAAGTAGACAATATTCTGCTGATTTGAATATTTTATTCTGGCCTTATAAAACAGACACAGGCTTGAATTAAAAGCAGTAAACACTACATTGTTTCAATAACAGCAGTTTCAGGTGGCTGTCAATGTTCTCACAGATGTCCCCTGGTGGCCATTCCTATTTTTTATTTTATGTTTTTGTCCGTGCCGCATGGCACTGCAAAATGCCGCGGTATACCGCAGTAGAACGAGGCAAGCCCCATCGCGGTCTGCCCCCTTGGAGCTGGAATTAGATGAGCGGCAACTGTAGGTTCCAAAACTGCTTGCAAGTTTTTGATAGTCACGGTTCTTCAATGTATTGTTGTTGCTTGCTTTTTGGGGTTGGCAGGATGTTTGTAAAAGGTTTGTGACAACTACTAATGTAAAAATGTCTGTTGAAAATGCATTTTATGAATTAATTCATTGCAAACATAAACAAACCTGTTGTTGTAGAACCAGACATATTGACTGGGAGGATTGGACTGGGCCTGGCAGAGAAGAGAGACTGTCTGTCCCTCCACAGCAGAGTATTCTCTATCTGTTATACTGTAGGGAGTCACATCTATCTGGGGGACATCTGGACCATCTGGGGAGAAACACACACACACAGTCACATTTATCTGGGAAAAATCTGGACCTTCTGGGGAGAGGCACACAGTCACATCTATCTGAGAAACATCTGGACCATCTGGGGAGAGACAAACACACAGTCACATCTATCTGGGAAACATCTGGACCATCTGGGGAGAGAACACTTTAACATTTTAAGAATACAAGTTGCCAAGTATCAACCAAAGGGACACCAACCAACCACCCTGAGGGAGCGAGTATTGCCAGCAGAGTTCAACCCAATTGCACAATGGGCCCAACAGAGAGACAACAACAAGCCAGTGGCTCCATCCCCGAATGGCATTGGAGAGAGGGCATCCCAGTGGAGATGAGAGCCCACCTGGCAAGACAGCAAGGGTGGATAGTCATTCCGGTCACCTTCACACCCCTGGGCCAGACTGCACTTAGTCATAGCACATGCTGATGAGATGAGAATGCTGTTCATAGACTTTAGCTGAGCATTCAACACCGTCATCCCCTCTAGGCTGGACAATAAATTCCATGACCTGGGGATCAGCCCCTCTCTCTGCAACTGGACTTTGGACTTCCTAACCAACAGATCCCAAAGAAAACTAAGGAGATCATTGCGGATAACAGGAATTCTAAAGTCTGCAGTCACGCCCAGTCCTCATCGATGGCACTGCGGTGGAGCGTGTGTCCAGCTTCAGATTCCTGGATGTCCACATCTCCGAGGACCTCTCCTTGATCCTCAACACCTCAGCCCTGGTCAAAAAGGTGCAGCAGCGCCTGTTCTTCTTGAGGAGGCTGAAGGAAGCCTGCTTGTCCTCCAAGATCCTTGTGAACTTTTACCGCTGCACAATCGAGAGCATTCTGACTAAATGCACCACAGTGTGGTTTAGTGGTTGCACCGCAGCCAACCAGAACGCCCTGCAACAGGTGGTGCTAACCACCCAGTACATCACTGGTGCCCAGCTGCCTGCCATTATAGACCACCAGTGCAACCCTTCACATCCATGCCACAACTGTTTGCCCTACTACCATCAGGCATGTGGTTCTCTTCATTTCCGCACAAGCAGGATCAGAAAAAGTTTCTTTCCATCTACTGTAACCCTGCTAAGCTCTTTGACCCAGATAACTCTGTGAACTCTATGACCCATCACTAACCATACCCCCCTGCCTCTCAGGGACCTTGTTGCACTACTCCCTTTGTACTACTCTGACACTGCCTTGCAAATTCTGATAATGGAAGTTTTCAGTTGTTACAGGTACGTGTCTACCTCTGGAACCTCACTGCTGCTATCCCTGCATTTCAGTTGCACATACACCTTGTACATTCAATTTGCCTCTTCGCATATTTAGACCTGCCATCATGCTTGCATTTCTACAGTTGCTACATATACATGCCTACCTCGGAGACCTCATTGCTGTTATCTCTGCATCCCGGTTGCACATGCTACCTTACTCTTTCAATTTGCCTTGATTACACATCTAGAATGCCATTTAGAAATTGCCATTTGTACCTGCACAACTGTTATCCCACTTGTAATATACACTATACTTAATACTTGTAAATTTTCTGCCCTCCTCTATTTGCCTTAATTGCACATTTAGTACTGCCATTTGAACTACATTTGCCTTCATTGCACATCTATACATTCCACTTGTAATATACATATACTTTTTACAAGTATTTACAAGTAATATTTCCTCTTCTATTTGTACTTCTGGCTAGATGCTGACTGCATTTTTTTTCTGTACTTGCACTGTTCAGTGACAATTAAGTTGAATCTAATGTAATCTAATTATATAGGGTGGAAGTTGTAGTGTTTAGGGTGTATTATGTAGGTTGAATTATGTAGTGTTTCAAGTGTGTACAAACCTACACATGATTTCCAGTCACCTTAATTAAATGTTAGTAGTCAGCCTTAGTGTGTAGAGTTCAGGTTGTAGTGTGCAAGGTGTGGTGTGTGTATACTAACAGATGACGTCCATCCAGATGCGGTCAGACCATTCCTGGTTGACCTGGTTCTGGGCCACACAGCGGTACCAGCCTGTCTTATTACGGTTGACAACTGTCATGTTGAACATGTTGCTGCTGCCCTGGCCGACGGTGTCGACCAATCCGCTGTTAGTCTCATGCTCCCACAGGAAGTAAAGAGGCCCAGTGCCGTTTTCCAGGCCGCAGCGCAGCCACACTGAAGACCCCTCCTTCGGTGATGTGTCACTCAGCAGAATATAGGGTTTACTGACTGGAACTACACACACATATACATACCAGTTAGGTTCACTTCGTTTATAATTGATTACATGTATTTGTTTGCCAGTCAATCACATACAATGCCAAAGCAAAAACACATTGTTGGAAATGTATTAAAAATGAAAAATAAAAATCTCATGAAGAATAGTATTCAGACCTTTTGCCAAACTCCAAATTGAGCTCATTTGATCACCCTTGAGATATCTCTAGAACTTGACTGGAGTCCATCTGTGGCATCAGACACACACCGGCCTGTTTAAGATCTCACACTTAACATTGTATGTCAGAGCAAATGCCTAACCATTAAGTCTAAGGTAATCTCTGTAGAACTCCAAGATGAAATTGTTTTAAGGTAAGGAAGGTTATAAAGAAATCGTTGAAGTATTGAAAGTTCCCAAAAGAACAGTGGGCATCAGCCAAATCCAAGTTTGCAAAGCTGGTAGCTGTGATCGCTGCCAAAGGCATTTTTACAAAGTACTGAATAAACGGTCTGAATACTTTTGTGTGATGCATGAGATATTTCCGTTTTTATTTTCAATAAATCATGTAATTGTTGTCTTAGAGTGTGTAGATTGATTGCAAAAAATAAAAGTTATCAATTAATGTACCGAGGCTGCAGTTCCTAGTCAGCGTGTCTAGGGGATGTTTGGCATAGCAAGTGTAAGCCTGTCCATTCTGGATGGAGTTAGAACGAAGTACCAGGATGTTGGAGGTCTCCACTCCTTGGCCCCTACTATCTCCATTAGGCACCTCCCACCAGACCACAGCCCTGGGAGACCCACCTAGAAAGATAATTGTATTAATAGTAGTATAAATTATACTACTATTATTTATTATTTTTGTTGTTGTTGTTGTCACCTTGCCAGGAGCAGGACAGCAGCAGGCGCTGGTTTGTACTGGTGACATTAGCAGAACACACCAGACCACCAGAAGGAGACCCTGAGGGAGAGAGCTAAAGATTAGGGTCAGTGCTGTGTGTGTTTCAAACTTAGCTATTTAATGGGCAAAAAAAATGTCCCATTCACTTAAAAACACCGGACCACCAGGAGACCCTGAGGGAGAGAGGGGCAGGATAAGAGCTGTAATGTGTGTGTACAGTGATAATTTCGTCAAGAGTGACAAAAGTCTTGGTTAAGCACCTTTATTTCAATGGCAATTAATGAGAAGATAACTGTTGAAATAGATACAGAAAAAACAAGAACTAAAAAAAATATTTTTTTATCTTGGTTGATTAAAGCAAGTGATTCATGTGCTTTATGTCTTGACTAACGTCACTGGAAAGTGAGCTTTTGAGTGCGATCAGCTCTTGTTATTATCTAATTACATAGATATAGGAGAAGTTATTTGAGGAAGGTACTTATTTTTGATAGCAGACTATGTGAATGTATGTGACTTGGTGTATGGAAAGAAGAGGAGAGGACCTAGAACTGAACCGTGAGGGACACCAGTATAGAGAGAAGAGGAGAAGACCTAGAACTGAACCCTGTGGGACACCAGTATTAAAAGCACACTGAAACAAACATCTTTTAGCAAAGATAATGTAAACTACATTGTACCATAAACTAAGATGATACACACAACAAGAAAATGGAAATGAAAAAAGAATTGGCATGGACTCTCAGATCCTCAAAAGTTTCTACAGCTCTATACCAGAAAGTGTCAGAGGAAGACCTACCATCCAGACCTCTACACCAGACAGTATCAGAGGAAGATCTACCATCCAAACCTCTATACCTCTATACAAGACAGTGTCAGAGGAAGACCTTTCTTTGCAGCTTAAGGGTGGCCTGTTTCACTTGCATTGTGAGCTCCTTTGACCGCATGTTGTGGGTTCACAGCAACAGCTTCCAAATGTGAATGCCACACCTGGAATCAAATCCAGACCTTTTACCTGCTTAATTGATGAAGAAATAATGAAGGAATAGTCCACACCTGTCCATGAAACAGCTTTTGAGTCAATTGTCCAATTAATTTTGTCCCTTGAAATAGAGGCGGCACATATTAAAGAGCTGTAATTCCTAAACCCTTTCTCCAATTTGGATGTGAATACCCTCAAATTAAAGCTGTGAGACTGCACTTTAAGCCCATATTAATTATTTAACTGTACCTTGAATATATTTAGGTAAACAGCCAAAATAACAAAACTTGTGTCAGTGTCCAATTATTTCCAGACCTAACTGTATACATCAAATTCAAAACAGAAATGGTTTTGGGACCACAAAATCAATGTAATAGTTAATAGATTAAGTGATAAGTAGTGGATAGGAGATAATAGGTAGGTTGTAGGTAAGAGGCAATAGGTTGGTGTTGGTAATAGGTTTTAGGTAGGTAATAGGTAGTAAGGGTACCATTTTCCGATAAGGGTACATGAACTAACATTAACAAATGCAGTAGTTAACATGAACGAATGATGAACTAAGACATAAACAATCAGTTCTAAATGTTTATTTTGTTCTAAATGGTTTAGTTAATCATTGTTAATGTAGGATAATTCATGACTTTAATTAAGGGGACACAAAATAAATACCAAATAGTGAGATATCAGTTATTACTGGTTTGTTGCTACTGTACCAATGGGTCATTAGTTAATCACTGTTAAAGTAGGATAATTCATGACTTTACTTAAGGGGACACAAAATAATTACCAAATAGTGAGGTATCGGTTATTAATGTTTTATAGCTACCAATGGGTCATTAGTGAGTCATTGTTAATGTATTGTTAGTTAGTCATTGTTAGTCATTGTTAATGTATTGTTAACGTCTTGTATAAAACAACTGTCCACGGATTACATTTACAAGAAAAGGACAACCATGGCAGTTATGATAGCGACAATGAAAGATGCATAGATTCTTGGAGTATTGAACGCCTTAAGTGTGAACGGTAGCGAAAAGACGCGTTGTAAACAAGATCCACAGACTAAATGTAAATAACAAAGGACTTTGTATGTAATCAGAGTATTTAGTCTGCCGTGAAACATTCCTGCATGTATAAGGGTAAGTCGACCATTAGCTAACTAGCTACAGATCATTTATTTTCAAAAAGTTGTCAAAGTCGTTTGTATTGCTTATCTAGTTATAGCTACTGACATTACTGTTAGCTTGCTAGGTAACAATTAACTTACCAGCTGGCTAACATTTCCTGGTTTCTAGCTTGTTCATTGGGTAGCTAGCTTTTCTTCACAAAAGTGAGCAAGTCACTTAGTTTGATAATAAGCTACCTGATTGGCCGGTCATTCATTCAGGTGTGTGTGATTATACTTGGCTATTATGTTTGCATAGTTTTTACAAATGTGAGCAAATCACTTAGTTTGATAATAAGCTACCTGATTGATTGCTCATTCATCTAGGTGTGCGTGATTATGCCTAATCAATAACCCTATAACGGCTCAGTGGCTGTCCACCTGCACTCCAACTAACTGCATTGCTGCTACTATTGTGAATCCTGGTGCTAAGCTACTTTACCTTTCACCATACTGTTTATACCTGATGTCTCAAGTGCATGTGAAAAAACTTTTATTTTATTTGGTTTGATATAGTATGTGTTTATTAGAGACCAACCAGACCAGTTTAGCACAAGGCCAGAGTGTACCCATTTGAATACTTAAATAGCTGGGTGGGGTTAAAGGCCTAAGACAGTGTGAACTATGCTGAATGGGCTTAAACAAAGACCAGCTCTCTTGCAAGTGTGAATCTTTTGAGCCTCTTTTCTCAGAACTAAGTAGAGCAGATTATCAACTTTTAAAGCAGCATATCTTTCCCATAACTTTATCAAACAGTATTGTGTTATATACCATTACAAAGCTGAATCTGGACCTTTATAAAATAAAATAAATAGCCAAACTCAAATTTTGCGAGACTCCATTCAGGAATTCTGTCACATATGTGTACAGTATACAGTCTGTGTGTGTACTTACAGGCCCTTGCAGTGCATTGTGTGGGGGTGTTGAGAGCAGGGTGTGTCCCCAGGCAGGTGAACAGAGTGTTGTTGGAGGTCTGGGATCCAGACTGCAGTACAGACACATATTTTGCTGGCCACGCCCCTTCATCTGCAGGCATTAGCCATTCCTGGAGTAGTAACAACAAAAATAACAATAATTTAGTTTGTTAGGAGCCTTTCAGCATCTGTGTGTGTGTGTGTGTGTGTGCGTGCGTGTGTGTGTGTGTGTGTGTGTGTACCTGTGTCAGCATGTCTCTAGTCCAGCGGAGTGAGGGGGATGGCAGGCCCCCTGTCCAGGAACAGGTCAGGTTGAGGGAAGAGGAATTCATCGCTGGCAGAACAGAGCAGGAAGGGGAACCTTCAGGAGGGTCTGGGAGGCAAGGGGCACAACATACTTCAATTATATGATTGAAGTCAGGCACTATAGATCAGGACTTAGAGGTTATGGGTAAGATGTGAAGGGTTACTCACAGTAGACAATGAGGCTGATGGTCTTCATAGAGCGGGTGTTGAGGTACGTGTTCTGAGCCTGACAGGCGTAGGTACCAGTGTGAATCCGCAGAATCCTAGTGATGGTGAATTGGGGTCCTGTGTACACCTGACTGTATTAGAACCAATACTGTATATTAAACACCTGGCTGGATTAGAACCAATACTGTATATAAAACACCTGACTGGATTAGAACCAATACTGTATATTAAACACCTGGCTGGATTAGAACCAATACTGTCTATAAAACACCTGACTGGATTAGAACCAATACTATACATTAAACACCTGACTGGATTAGAACCAATACTGTATATAAAACACCTGACTGGATTAGAACCAATACTGTATATAAAACACCTGACTGGATTAGAACCAATACTGTATATTAAACACCTGACTGGAATAGAACCAATATTGTCTATATAATACCTGGATAGATTAAAACCAGTATTGTCTATAAAACACGTGGCTGGATACTGAATATAAAACACCTGGCTGGATTAAAACCAATACTGTTTCTAAACAGCTGACTGTATTGGAACCAATACTGTACATAAAACACCTGACTGGATTAGAACCAATGCCTGGATGGGAACCAATACTGTCTATAAAACACCTGGATGGGAACCAATTCTGTATATAAAACACCTGACTGGATTAGAATTTATACTTTTATAAAACACTTGGATTGATTAGAACCAGTACTGTATATAAAACACCTGGCTGGATTAGAACCAATATTGTTTATAAAAGTCCTGGCTGGATTAGAACCTATACTGTACACTGAGTGCACAATTATTAGGCACATCATATTTCTCAAGATTTATTTTATTGTTGAACAATCACAATGCTTTATGTCAATCCAAAATATAATTTAACCTCAAACCTGAATGTTTAACAAAGGAAAAGTGAGTTTTGATCTTTCTCAGGGGAATATATGTGTGCACAATTATTAGGCAACAATTGGTGTGCAGAATTATTAGCCAACTAAATTACAAAAATAATAATTTTAAATTTATAAATAATTTCTCCCAACTCACTTGTTTATTCTCAATTTTTAAAGTAAAGTGTAACAAATAAGTAACACAAAATGACAATTAATAAAAATGTGTCTTTTGAAAAATATTGTGTGACCAATATAGCCACTCTTCTTCACGGTAACTGCCATGAGCCTTCCATCCATGGAGTCTGTCAGTTTCTTCATCTGTTCACGATCAAATTTCGCCGAAGCAGCAACCACAGCCTCCCTAATGCTGTTCAAAGAGATGCATTGTCTTCCCTGACTGTGAATCTCACGTTTGAGAAGTGCCCACAAGTTCTCAATAGGATTTTCATCTCCAATGCATTTTTTGCGCCCCAGTTGACTATTCGCAACAAAACATTTGATTGTCTGGTGGCCACGAATCAATAGTTTAGCTATTTCAATCTGTTGCATCTGTCTGAAAGGCATTTTAGAATTGTTTACTTTTCAGTGTCAGTTAAATCTCTTTTTTGGCCCATTTTACCTGAGGTCATGAAGCTGCCTAATAATTCTGCACACCTTGATATAAGGTGTTATTCACTGTTGCCACACCCTCCCTCATTACACAAATACATATCACCTGAAAATGATTCAATCCAATGAGCATTCAAGTTTATATGGTTTGGAGTTGGAAAATGTGCATAGAAATAATGATACGATCAAAATACTCACTTGCCTAATAATTGTGCATGCAGTGTATATAAAATACCTGGCTGGATTTGAAAACACCTGTCTGGATTAAAACCAATATATAAAACACCTGACTGGATTAGAAGCAATATACAAAACACCTGTCTGGATTAAAACCAATAAATAAAACACCTGACTGGATTAGAAGCAATCTACAAAACACCTGGCTGGATTGGAACCAAAATATTAAACCACTGTCTGGATTGCAGCCAATATACAAAACATCTGACTGGATTGGAACCATTATATAAAATGTTTTGCTGGATAAAAGTACATTTCCTGACTGGGATTAGAACTAATATATAAACACCTGGTTGGGAATATTACCAATAAAGAAATGCGAAAAGAAAATGTAGGCGATGTAAAACCAATAACATTCAAGTAAAACTTAATATAATAATAAAATTATTAACCCTTAAACATAATAATAAAATAAATAAAATGACATAATGTACTGTATGTACACCAACGTTTGAACTATTAACACATCGTCTTGGTATTATTACTAATGCAACAATGCATAGCGATGTCTATTGAAGTACAGGTTCAGGAACTACTTCTGGATGTGACTGCTTCAACACAGTTAACCTGACATCAGCAAAACAAATTATAAAAATATCTGCAAGTGGAAATGGTTGAGAGAGACACACACAGTCACATTAAAGGAGCCAGAAATCTTTCTGATTGAGAGGGGATCAAATACTTATTTCAATCATTAAAATGCAAATCAATTTATAAAAATTTTTACATGCGTTTTTCTGGATTTTTTTGTTGTTATTCTGTCTCTCACTGTTTAAATAAACCTACCATTAAAATTATAGACTGATCATTTATTTGTCAGTGGGCAAATGTACAAAATCAGCAGGGGATCAAATACTTTTTTCCCCCACTGTATGTGTTCCCCATAGTCTCCCATTGAACGACCATTGACTACCATTCATTCCCCATTGACTTCTATGAGTTCCCCATAGACTCCCGCTGAATCACCATTGACCTCCATTCATTCCCCAATAACTTCCATGCATTCCCCATTGCCCCCGATTCATTCCCCATTGACTTTTATGTGTTCCCCATAGACTCCCATTGAACGACCATTGACTCCCATTCACTCCCCATTGACGTCCATTCATTCCCCATTGACATCTATGCATTCCCCATAGACTCCCATTGAATCACCACTGACTCCCAATCATTCCCCATTGACCTCCATCCATTCCCCATTAACTTCCATGCGTTTACCTTAGACCCCCATTGAATTACCATTGTCTTCCATTCATTCTCCATAGACTCGCATTCATTTCCTAAGGAGCCCCATGCATTTCTTGATTATAGCGCCACCATCAAGCCGATCAGCTTGAAACATTGTGGATGCCTTTCTGCCATAGGCCTGAACACATACTAAGATTGGTTGCAGTAGACCTCACCATCTTGCATTAATGAGCATTTTTATTAGAGACCACGCCCACAATAATTTTCATTGGCTCATATCAGCCATTCTGTTAAAGATATCAACAATCCTTATATCGCATCTTTAGATACTTGTCCCAAGATATACCAAGCGGCATGAAGATTGGTGCAGAGCTCTAGTTGAAGATAAATTTTAGTGTTTTAGACAAAATTCAAAATGATGGAAAGTCCAAGATGGCGGACTTTATGGGTTCTTGAGGCAAATATGTTCCTCAGGTGAAGAGGGACTTGTGGACTGAATTTCAGACCTCTTGGTCAAATGGGGTGGATATGCCAGTGGAGCTTTTGGAGCTTTTGGAGACTCAGATCTCACATTCACCAGTCATATCAAAGCGGTCCCCAAAACAGCATTCTATCATCTACAAAATATAGCCAGAATCAGGGGCTTGGTGTCCTAAAAAGACCAAGAAGTTCATCCATGCTTTTATCTCCACTATAGGTTTGACTTCTGTAATGGGCACTTAACTGGACTCCCCAAGAAGACTGCAGCTCATTCAGAAAGCTGCTGCTAGAATGTTTCTATTTTCTTATTCTATGTCAAGCACATTGACATCAAAAAACATGTGATGTCTTTATTCTTGTATTTCTTTTTATTCTATTCTATTTTTACATTTTTCTTTTTGTAAAGCACATTGAATTGCTTCTGTGTATGAATTGTGCTATATAAATCAACTTGCTTGGTTGCTAAATAGGGTCTCCAATTATAGACAACGTGGGGCAGCTGCCTCTAATTGGGGCCAATCAAAAACAGCAGAGCAGAGATGCTGTGACGTCATTCCTGCCCTGTTTTTCTGTTAGGGTTCTGCTTGTTTTGCAGGTGATTGCGGAGCTGCTTAATTGGAGCTAGATTGGATGTTTCTGGGGAGTGGCTTCAAAGGCTGGCTTTGCAGGCCTGAAGTTCTCTGGCGGGGAACTTGCAGCTGTTTGTTTGCTTGCTTGCATCTTTTAATAAAACATTGTTATTCTTTAGTTGACGTGTGGCTTCCTTGTTTATTATGGCCTTAGAGCCGGGCTGTGACAGATGCCTAGAGGCCCCCAACCAGGACCTGACATACTTTTGCATGGTAGAGTTTTAACTTGCATTTTTGGATGCAGCGACGTACTGTGTTCACAGACAATGGTTTTCAGAAGTGTTCCTGAGCCCATGCAGTGATTTCCACTACAGAATCGTGTCTGTTTTTATTGCAGTGCCGTCTGAGGGCCCGAAGATCACAGCCATCCAAAATTGGTTTTCACCCTTGTCCCTTGCATACAGAGATTTCTCCTGATTCTCTGAATCTTTTAATGATATTATGTACTGTAGATGATGAGCTCCCCAAACTCTTCGCAATTTTATGTTGAGAAATGTTATTCTTAAATTGTTGTTTGCCTGCGCTGTCTTTCACAGAGTGGTGAACCCCTCCCCATCCTCACTTCTGACAGACCCATCCTCTCAGGACTGATTTTTTAATACCCAATCATGTTACTGAACTGTAAACTATTGACCTAATTAGTTGTGTGATAGTCCACCAGGTTTAATTTTTTCCAATCTTATGTTGCCTCTGTCCCAACTTTTTTGAAACATGTTGCTGGCATCAAATTAAAAGTGGGCATATATTTTTCAAGAAACAATAAAATGTCTCAGTTTCATCATTTGATATGTTGTCTTTCTACAATTTGCACATCATTGCATTCTGTTTTTATTTACATTTTATGCAGTGTCCCAACTTTTTTTGGAAACAGGGTTGTATATTATAAAAATCTATTGTGTGTGCATGCATCTGCCTGCTTTATCAGGGCTACAAGAGTTCCGGAACTTTCCAAGGTCAGCGAGTTTGGCTAGCTGCGCACCCCAATGGGACACTGCACCCCAATGGGACACTGCACCCCAATGGGACACCGCACCCCAATGGGACCCCAGCAGCTCATGGGAATAGCAGGAGTAGCCGGGAGCAGAAGCCACCCAACATCCACTGGGAGAAGATGGTGCTGGAGAGGAGGAAGCTGCCATAGAGGGCAAAGAGAGGGTGTATTGAAGCCGTGTTTGAGGGTGGCCTAACTGCCGTTTGGCCTCAGCAATACAGGATCCCAGTAGGGACAAAGAGGATTGGGCTAAGAAGGGTGGAGAGGCCACACCTCCTGAAACACCCTCGGGAGGCTGCCCCTGGGATGACGCCACCTCTGTACCCAAGATGTTTGGGATGACGCCACCTCTGTACCCAAGATGTTTGGGATGACGCCACCTCTGTACCCAAGATGTTTGGGATGACGCCACCTCTGTACCCAAGATGTTTGTCAGAGTTCGATTACTCTTCACCTCCACGTCTCTAAGGTTTAATTTTCCCACCAAGGCCTTAAACATTTGCTCTGTGTCCATTCCTTGTGTCTCTCCCCAGTACAGTGTGCATGTGAAAACATACCTGTTGTTGTAGAACCAGACATATTGACTAGGAGGATTGGACTCAGCTTGGCAGAGAAGAGAGACTGTCTGTCTCTCCACAGCAGAGTATCCTCTATCTGTGATAGTGTAGGGAGTCACATCTATCTGGGGGACATCTGGACCATCTGGGGAGAAACACACACAGTCACATTTATCTGGGGGACATCTGGACCATCTAGAGAGACACACACAGTCACATCTATCTGGGGACATCTGGACCATCTAGAGAGACACACACAGTCACATCTATCTGGGGGACATCTGGACCATCTAGAGAGACACACACAGTCACATCTATCTGGGGATATCTGGACCATCTAGAGAGACACACACAGTCACATCTATCTGGGGATATCTGGACCATCTAGAGAGACACACACAGTCACATCTATCTGGGGACATCTGGACCATCTAGAGAGACACACACAGTCACATCTATCTGGGGACATCTGGACCATCT
>JACXGI010010653.1:6911-27150 GCA_016801175.1 Esox masquinongy
TGGGGGGGGGGGGGGGGGGTTTGGTGGGGTGTCAGATCCTGTTAGCTTTCCTGATTGTCAGTGTGCGGCGGTTTCTTGTTTTCCTGGAGACAGGCCTATCAGAGGTGGTGGTGCTCATGTTAATTAATTACCTTTTCTGGCTTCAGACCAATCCATGCTTCACTTAAAACGCAGCTGTTGTTTTCAAAACTAACTTCGACTGGGCTGCTGGTAGGCAACGGGCCGACCCTCATTGAAACCCCAAAGTGGTCTACTTGGGGCATGCTGTCCCAGCAAATTCAGCTTTGCCCCGGATTGAAAAAGCAAACAAACAAAACGACTGCGTCAGTGAGGCAAATGTGTAGGCAAGTTTACATCAGCCATTAAGATGCACGGAGAGGCTTCAGCTTCCCCACATCTCTCTCCTCCCTCAGAGCTGCTGTTGCCCTGGTGTCGCTCTGGCTGTCGAGGAGACTTTCTTCTAAAACGCATTAGTCCGGTCGGGTTGTAGCTCACCGGCGTAGCTGAAATGAATTCACCACGGGGAGTGTTGTTGTGTTCAGGCCGGGTTTAGACTCTCGTCGGGTGTGGCTGAGTTTCCTCTGCTGCTCCGCTGCCCAAAACAACACGTCATGCGTGACTGGTTGCAGTTCTGAACGACGTAGCTGGGCGGAGGGGTGCGGACACCGTCCCCCGTCGCTGTAGGTCCACATGCCTTATCTCGTCCCCTTTATGGAGCTGGGACTGATTAGAATGGGCGGCGCACGGCTCCCTCTTGAAGACCAGGCCCGTTTGGGAACGGCACAGCCTTTAGCCCTGGGATCGCCTTTGTTCTTTTTAGACTGGGTTGGATCGGAGCAGCACCCTAAATAGCGCCATTGTTAAAGTGTCACATTGTTCCTCCTTTTGTTGCCTGTTGCTGTTGAAAGGCCAGTCCTGTGGTGCTGTAGGCCTGGAGGAGCCGCTGCTTTGATGTACGGTGAGAACCCTTGTCAGGCTGTGACGCAATACGCCCGGCACTGAGGGACTACCCCACGCCCCCTCCCTGGTTTAATACACGCACGGGCACACGCACGGGCACACACGCACGGGCACACACG
This sequence comes from Esox masquinongy, assembly GCA_016801175.1. NCBI lineage: Eukaryota > Metazoa > Chordata > Actinopteri > Esociformes > Esocidae > Esox > Esox masquinongy. The sequence goes on from JACXGI010010653.1 coordinate 7,991, forward strand.
CACGGGCACACACGCACGGGCACACACGCACGGCACCGTTGAGTGTTTATGTCGCATTGCCCTCTTGGCCCTTTTCACATGTTTTTCCTGTCAGGGGAAACTTGGCCCGCTGTATCAGATTAATGGAAGGTCGTGGCACCATGACTCACGTGGCCGGGCAGGTCTCGGTTTTTTTTCACTCCGAGTGGCGGGTGCGCGTTTCGACAGGCATGCCTTGCTTTAAAAGGCAGCACGCCTCGGTCCAGGAACAACACAGGCCTCTGCTTTGCCCTGGGCCTTCCACTCGTGCCGGAGTGCGCCTGTCGGTTTCTGGTCTCTGTCCTGTGGGATACCGGTCAGTCATGGGACCCAATGTATGCAGGCCCCTCGTCTGTTGTAGCTGTTGTCGCTCGGCTTGTCCTGGCTCACTGATATGTGCCTGCTGTTGCCACGGCGATCGTATTGAAGTTACACAGCCGCGATGTGGCCAAACATACGCTGTTGCCAGGTTTAGATGTATTTTCTTCTTCTTCTGGGGTATGACGCATAACAGAAAAATGCTGGGCTCTTATGTAATGGCGGGGCAGCTTGCTTCATGTGCTTGTCTTACCCTCCCGCCCTTTTCTGGCAAGAAAAGAGGAGAGTGAATGGAGAGGACGACGTTGTCAGCCTGTTGCACCACCTCAGCTTAAGGGTCGGGTGGTGCGATCGTCTGGGTCAAATTAATCTCTGCAACTTATGGGGGTTCCATGACGGGCACAGAAAGCCAAAGCAGGTTTCTTTTTTGGGAAACGTAAGTTGTTGGAAATCACTTCTTGCACAGCCGAAAGCCTTATATCCTGGGCTACTGCAAAAACACTTGCAGTAATTGTTACCGTGACAAGTTTAGCTTGAATAGGCTCTTTATAATGTTGCTGTTTATTGATGTTCTTGATTTGCGCAACTTGCATGAGATCCTGCTTTTCTTATGTACCCGGCCTTTCTAGACTACTTATTAAAAACAATTTACAGGGCGAGAATAAAAAAACAATGCCAAACACTTTTTAAAAATCTTATTTAAATACGTTTTGGAGTAGTGGTTATATAACGGTTTAGATTGGTAGATATTTAGAGTTTTTTTTTTTTAAATGTCTCATGCTATGTGTATGATAACAGCCCCTTAAGTTGCATCGCAACAGATCCCCAGGACGATTTGTTGACCCAGACATCGACACACGCACGCACGCACACGCGCGCGCGCGCGTTGGACTTCAATGTCCACGGGACTTCAGTTCCCATCGCGTCACGCTCCCATGTGCCTTCGGTGGCTGTGACGTGTCCACGTACCCTCCATGAGACAGGGCGGACGCCCCTGAAACGGGTTCCCTGGTCCACGTGGAACAGGCCGACCAGCTGCCTGTCCAGCCCGGAGTCGTCTACAACCACACAACCAGGTTAAGATTTTTTTGTAACGTCCCAAAGGATTGTGGGTCTCCGCGCTGGTTCAAGTCCGGGTCCGTATCCTGTCTAGCGTTCAGTGGAATCCGCCTGGCCCGTTCCTTTTTCCTTCACTCAGCTGATTACTTCCAGGCGCTCCTCTCTTATCTGTGGTTAAGGAATGCGTTGTTTTTAATTGGTGTCCTGTGGACCTTTTGAAGGAATGTCTTCATGGGAAAGCATACGGTGTGCTGACATACCTTGTGCAATTGTCGGACACTATAATACCCTACTTGGAATTCTGTGGGTAAATTTGTTTTTTCTTGATTTTGTCATCGTATGTAACGGAATGTTTTCTCAGTGGCGCGCCGGCATGGGTGTCATCAGATTACATTGGTCTATTGTAAGAGCTGTGAACTCTCTTCCTGACTGCAAATGACTTGATCCTATCTGTGCTCTAATTCTTTTCCACTGATGTCAGTGGAAGTCAGATACACTTCGATCCGATGTGTCTCAACCTTAAATCTGGTGTTTTGTAATGCGTCACTGCTGACCTGCCACTATAATATAGCTGATATTACTCTACATGCAGTTTATCTATACAGAATAGGCGACTGGTCTGTGCGGTATTGGCGACGGGTCTGTGCGGTGTTGGCGACGGGTCTGTACGGTATTGGCGATGGGTCAGTACGCTACAGCATAGGTCTTTCAGAGATACTTCTTGAGAGTCTCATGAATGTTGTCCAAACATGTTTCTCTGTTGTAGACTAAATGTGTTCAGTAGGAGGGGCGCTCTGCTAAATTTCCACTCTGGTTCAGTCAGTTCAGCTGTATCCAGAATGTGTAAAATCGTTCTTGGGCTCAGTGACTGTCTTCTAGGCCGGTATGTTCGAGCTGCCACGTAGTCAACTGACACAAAGCTGCAGAATGAGTTGCAGTGTATGATTTGCTTGCGCTTGCACAAATGAAACATGCCAAAAAAAAGGGATTTAATACATGCGTGATCAGTTGTCTTCCTCAAGTGATGATGCAGTTTTTGCGAGACTGAGGTAATCTAGTTTCATCGGTCCACAGCCCCACAGCTCAGTCATTTTACCCAGGGTAGAGTTTGCCCTTGGGTTAACCTGCCCAGGAGCATGTAAGCCTAGTTCAAATGCCATAGTACCTGGCTAAATGTTAAAAGTGGAGCCAAATTCAGATGACTGCATATAACAAGGTTGCAATCAGAGTTTACAACAGTTACGGTGTCTGTAGCTTATGAAATTAAATTGTATATTGAAAATGCAAAACTAAAATCCTCATAATTTGATAATTCTCCACCCCCCTATATTGGAAACCCTATATTAGCTGATTTTTTTAAAGGTGTAATAATAACCTTTAAAATCACACGTTTATCACAAGTTAATTGGCCTCCACCTGTTAAATTGAAGTAATTCACATGATTAAGGTTCCCTCTGTTGGAAATATTTCTAGTTCTATTTGGAACATGTGCAGTTATTTGAAAAAAAAAAATTTATTTGGCCAACAACTTCGATATTTTCAATCTTAAATTAAAAAAAAAAAATGGGAAAAAAGCCACCTGATCTTATAGGTCCCTGGAGCGGAGAAGAGCTCTTGTTTGCTGTAAAATTAATCTGGAAGGTTCTATGCCTTGGGCCTGCATGCTGGTGCCTGCTATAAAGATGTCAGCCACTGATCTAGCAAGAGGTCAGCTTGGCTCCCTAGATGGAAGGCCCTCTAGGGGGACTATTGGTAAGGGATGAAAGCTGGTCAAATTAAGTGTCTTAATCTGTAGGGACAGGACCACTAGGCCTCTGTGGTAATGGAGCACGGGTCTGACCTTTTGCCTGACTGATCTGATTGGCCAAAAGACCCAATTAGTGGGTAACGTGTGACTGCCTCTGCACCCGCAGCCAATGAGAGTCTGACGGAGGCGGGACGGGCTGGACTCGGATCTGGCTTCCTCTCCCGCTTCAAGTGGCTTGGTTTGGACCTGTTCCGGCGTTTGATGTTTGCTTCCAAAATACTGACCTGGCAGGCTGGTTTGCCCCGGCCCATACCTGTGTTTTGACAATACAGCCCCGTATTTTACCCCCCACGTAGTTTACATCACTCTTCGCTCCTACTGAATCTTGGACTTGGTGGGGAAAAATGCTCATTAGTCGGCCAGGAGGTTACGTTTATGGTAACGGAAGCTAAAAAAACGTTAGTCTTTCTTTGTGTCTCCGCCCATGTCCCGTTTTGGGCAGTCAGGTGCAAGACTGCTGAAAAGGCTGTGTTCTGAGCTCTAGGTGAGTGTTGTCAGCCTGTCTGAGGAAGAATACACGTGACAGAGGCTGACTGTGTTGCTGTGAGGCTGGCTGGCTTCCTGCCTGCTTCCCTGCATCACCCCTGCTGTGTAATTTTGGCCTTGTGGTCGTCACCACACAGAGGAGCTGAGACTCTTATTACACTCTCCGCCATGGAGGCTTACTAATATGCTGCATAACCGTCACATTCCTCATAACATTGAAACCAGTGGTTAAATGTTAAAACACTCAAATGAACACCATACTAAGGGAATTGAAGGACTTTAGACTTAGCGGACTGGTGTTTGTCTGGGTTATAGCTTTCTTGGCCCCAACATTTATTTTAATTGAGCAAAAAGACTAAAATCATCTGAAATAATGTATTACTTCAGATAAAATAATACATTTATCAATGATCAACATATGAAATTATTGATAAGGTTTTAATCTCTGGTCTTATTTGTAGCCAATTTTGCAAACAGTTCTCAAACTATTATAGTGATGGTCATTGAAGTTGTAGTCATTTAGCTCATGCTCTTGCCCAGAGCCGGTTACATATGTCAGCGATTGCATTCATTATAGTACTTTACAAGGTTTATTTTTTATTTATTTAGGTAGAGGGGAGAGGAGAGGGGAGTAATGAGCTTATTTGTAGCTGGGGGTGAGCAGGTGGCCATGACTCTGAGTGCCAGGTTAGACACCTAGCCGCGACTCAGAGGTTAACACCTCTACTCTTACGTGCCACAGGGTCTTTAATGACCGCAGAGAGGCTGGACAAACGTTTAACGTCTCATCCGAGTGACCGCTTCACTGCCCTGGGGCACTGGGGTTTGACATGTACACCAACGGGATGACAATTGCCAGGGACCACGCTACTGTATTATCACAATATTATTACGCTGCTGTATTATCACGATATTATTATGCTACTGTATTATCACAATATTATTACGCTGCTGTATTATCACGATATTATTACGCTACTGTATTATCACAATATTATTACACTACTGTATTATCACAATATTATTACGCTGGTGTGTTATCACAATATTATTATGCTGCTGTATTATTACGATATTTAGCTACCAATAAGACATCTATTTTGATTTTTCTGAATCCCATGTGAATTGTGGTATTAAACTAAAGCTAGCTACTTTAAGTGTGCCTACTGCATGCAAGAAGTCGCTCTAGATAACGATGTCTACTAGTTGAAATGTTAATTAAACCCATTCATTTAATCATTATTAGTTATTTATTCAAGCGTTGTGTTAACAGTTAAATAGTCACGGTGTGCACATTTTGTTGCTGCCACTGCTGTGCATGATTTGGTACAGTTATGAGGGATTTGTGGTCCCCAGCTGTGAATCTGAACAACAGAACTACTTTTGAAACCGTTATGGCAGATGTTATTTGCGTTATGTAGGTCACATGCAAACACTCATACTTGATTTCAGAATATTCTTTTGTCCCCGCAATGCGAATGAAAAGCTTGCACTCTATAGGGCTTTGTGACCAGCTGGTAACATAGTTGGCAAAAAAACATTCTACCCTGGTCTTGGCGGGTGTTTGTTTTGGGCCCTTGTTTAATGCTATGTTACTGTACTGATCACTGCTGTAAGATTCCATGCTGTACTGCATTCAGATGTGCTCGACTGGGCTGTATGAAACGTGGAAAATTTGGTTCCGATTTGATCTGATTGTGTTTCTGTTGATGTTAGATATTTCAGTTTTTAAATTTAAATACATTTTCACAAAATTAAAAAGCGTCATTATTATGAGGTGTCCTCATTGTGTAGATTGTTGGCCAAACAATGTATTTAATCAGTCATTAACTACTTCTGTAACATAAGAAAATGTTAAAATGTCAGAACTTTCTGAAGTCACTGTTGGTTGGATACTTTTCAGTGTCTTGATTTTTGGCAACTGCAGCATAAAAAACACCCTAAAATATACCTTTTCTTGTAAAACATAAAGAAATAATGTTTACACATTTCATGTAAAACATAAAGAAATAATGTTTACACATTTCATGTAAAACATAACGAAATAATGTTTACACATTTCATGTAAAACATAACGAAATAATGTTTACACATTTCATGTAAAACATAACGAAATAATGTTTACACATTTCATGTAAAACATAAAGAAATAATGTTTACACATTTTACACTGTTCAGTGTCTCCATTGTGCTTGTATTATTCTCCCTGTATCCCTGCACCTTGTCATCCAGGGCTCAGTGAGCCAATTGCATTACATCACCAGTCGATGCAGACAATGCACCACTCCAGGTGCTGCTGGTGCCGTGAGGTCAAATGCAACCCGCGGTTTCCTCTAGTAATGCGAACGGCTGATTGTGGCGTTCGGCCTGAAGCCATATGCGCCGTGTTTCAGGCGACATGTCGTCCGAGCAGCACACAACTGTTCCGAGAGCAGTTCAGACATGTTGCCTGTCTATTGGTTAAACACAGGTTTGGGTTTGACCAGAGGCTCGGTGTAGACCATTTGTGCCAGGCATTCTGCAGAGAGCTCACATGATTTAGCTTTCGTAATCCACACACGCACACGCACGCACACACACACACACACACACGCACGCACACACCTACGCGTGTGTGTGCGTGTGTGTTTGGGCGAGACGTGGGTGGGTTGTGGTTGTAAGCCTCTTATATGCCAGCAGTACCCCTGCTAAGGAAATCGTTGACATCGCCCACATTTGTCAAATGTTACTGGCAATCATCATCGCCACGGAAATGCAGTTTAACCCGCACATCCAAAAGTGGCACGAATGATTTCCAAATTCAGCCATGATGTCCATTGTTGTCCTTAATGTCTGTGCTGTACATTTATATGAATGTGTGGTGACGCTCATTTCTTATAATATAATGGGTTGTGTTGTATCAAATCTTCAGAAGCTTCTCATTCACTACATATCGTGTGCTTGTTTTGGGATATGGCCTGGTGTTCAGACTTTCACTGAAGAAAAATGAAAAGAATAATGTAACTTCCTCAAGTTCTGGGCTGAAATTAAGGAAGTTTATTTTTTGAACTAAAGATGAAATGTGTCTATTAAACAACCACTGAAAAAAGGTGGATTGGCAGAAGAGGCACTTCTCATGTTTTCATATTTCATTACAATGTTTTATGAACAAAACTACTAATCCTCTCCATAATATTAGGCTTATAGACTGTATTGTCATCAACTTCCCCATAGTGACCCTGCCAAAGCTAATGACACCACTCCAATGTACAGTGCTAATAGCGCCTGTCTTAAAATACCCTGCTATATTCTCTCAGGTCCCCCCCCCCCCCCCTCCCGGGAATATCTGGCTTCACTCTAGAAAATAGAGGGCAGGACTTCCTAGTCTGCCTGGGATCCATTCCACCAGGGGTTTGAGGCTTCCAAATCTAGGCAGCATTTGAACATGGCTGTGTGGTTTTTCTTTAGCTTGCAGGGCCTCTCTCTCTCTTTCCGTCTCCGCTCACGGCTCCTAGCCTCGAATATTATCCTGACAGCATGACAAGTCAATCGGCTGTGGCGTTTGTTATTCCTTACACGAGGCGGGTCAAGGCTAAATCCATTAATTCGACGTTAGCGCCGGCCGCGTTGCCGCGGCTGTGTAGTGTACTTGGGTGGCCTGTGAGCTCGTCTCTGTGCAGGGCTGTATGTTGAACAGGGGTCAAATGTAAACCTGCTAGCGACTAGAGAGCTGATCTGTCAAGACACCGCCGTCGGCAGGATGCAAAGCCAACAGGATGTTAACCCACAGTCACGTATTGCTCAGTTGTTAGAGCATTGAGCTTGCAATGGCAGGGTTGTGGGTTTGATACCCACGGGGGGGGGGGGGGGTGGGGGGGTTTCCAGAAAGTGTGAAAACATATGAACACACTTCTGATGCTGTGGGTACGAGAGTTTGCCGAAGGTTGGAGGTCTTCGGCTGTCTGTGTCAGCCAGGCTGTAGGTGACTTCCGACTTCCCATTCGGGTTTTTAATTAAGACGTACTGCCGTCACACACGCTTCCAATTTACAGGCCGGTGCCTTAAGTTATTTGTGCAATTCGTGCAAAGTTATTCGTGCGATTAGGAACATCTAGTACGTTGCCAAAAAACACCAGGCTGTAAATTGGAAGCATGTGTGACCACAGTACTCCTTGTATTGAAAATGTTATTACTAATATTATTTTTATGGGAAGTATTCATCCAAGATCCCATCAGTCCGTAGAGCTGTTTGTATTTGTGTTTTTGAATCTGCCATTTTTATTTCTAGAACTTGGCGTGGCCCAGCGCAAGTTTGCCCAGTCCCTGGGAGAGTTCCAGTTTGAATACATTGGAGATGCAAAGACCGATGACGAGAAATGTATCGGTGAGGGTGGTGTTTTTACGACTTGCAGCTCGCTGCTGCCTCCGTAGCCACAGACAGAAAATATTAGCTCTTAACTTCTGTATCTACCATCAAATTAAGTGCTCGTGTGTGTAATTATCCCTACCCGTGGTTTATTTGGAGGGAAGCACCAGTACTTATGATGTCTCTCTCTCTGTCTCTCTGTCTCTCTGTCTCTCTGTCTCTCTGTCTGTCTGTCTGTCTGTCTGTCTGTCTGTGTGTCTGTGTGTCTGTGTGTCTGTGTGTGTGTGTGTGTGTGTGTGTGTGTGTGTGTGTGTGTGTCATATGTCATCTGGTTGAGGGTGTGTGCACGTTTTTCTCGGTGTGTGCGTGTGTCTCTCCCCTTTCTCTCTCCCCTTTTACTCTCCCCTTCTCTCTCAGATGAGTCCTTGCAAGAGTTCTCCAACTTCCTTAAGAATCTGGAAGACCAAAGAGAGTTGATGGTAAGATGCTTAGTCCATGTGAAATGTCTTGGTCCTTGTTTGAATGTGACCCCGGGTCGAGGCAGGGCAGAACCACCTTCACTGCCACTGTCCATGGGTTGGACTGGATCCGTGTCCTAAATGGCCCTCCGTTGCAGGTCTGGCCTCTGGTAAAAATCAGTGAACTACAAAGGGGGCCATTTGGGATGACTGCTTCCGGGGGTTACCCTGGAGTTACGAAACCCAGCGGGCTGCTCGTGTCTCGTCATGCCGGGCTTCCAGTCTCGAGGGCAGTCCTGACAGTCAGCAGATAGGCTTAGTTTCTCTGAGGAGGCCTCTATTTACTGTGGGCGTTAGCTAGTGACTAGAGGTCTTACACAAGTGCAAGACCAACTTGTGATTCCTTGTTGACTCCTCCCATAACTGTACAGTGTAGGTGTTTCTAAATAGCCTGCTTTGATTGTAAAACTATATAAATAGAACAGGGCAGTTATGACATTGTGTGCCCGTCTTATTATTTTTCTGTACTACTACGGCTTTGTTGTAGCCATTATCCCCCACATGAGCCAAGCGCATATCGTTTCAATCTTTATTATATTTCTTACGAACAGTGTCAGCTAAATGCCTGCAACATGCTCGCTCGATGCACCGATTATGTTGTGTGTTATTTGGACCCTGCTATGATGTGACCTAAGATGAGGACTCGGCTATAATCTGGCCCACCGTAGATAATGAATGGTATTCATAATATAATGCCTTACAGAACCCCTTAAGGAAAGTCCCATCCTGACCCACCATGTGTAGAATAGTGCATGCTTTCCGAATGTGCGTTATATATTCTACATATAGATTCAGCCTACCGTTGCCATGTAAACCCGGTGAGCCCGGTGTTGTGTGGAAAGCCAGGGTCTTGGGATGCCTTGCTCTGGGGTCAGTTCCGGTGTTTCAGTCACAGTTAGTGCTTTAGCCTCATCTACACAGACCTGCAAAGCAACAGGGGATGACGTCACATTCAGCAGGATAGAAATGCGGGATGGGCAGACAGGCTCCAACATGCCTGGAATCAATACAGCAACAGGACCTTTAGTTAGAAGGGAGAGACCGCGCTGTAAGCTACTACAGTGAGTACCTGTGGATTAATTAGGGTTTTACTGCTTTGGGACGGAAGAGATGGAATGATGTGTCCGATTAGATTACGGCAATCTAGCGGGAACGGTGATCAATAGAACAGAATGCCATTTTCAGGAATCGGGAGTGGGGGGGGGCGTAAAACGTGTTGTCAGTTGCCACACAAAATTAGACCTCATGCATCCAGAGGCTGGTGATGCTGCGTCTTTCACTGGACTACTTCACACACACACATATACACACACACACTTGTATCATGTCCTAATATAGTTATGTCTGTCTCCTTTTCTCCTGACCTCCTAGATGAGGAACATTACAGAAACTTTAATGAAACCCCTGGAGAAGTTCCGTAAGGAGCAGCTGGGCACGGCAAAGGTAGGAGATTGCCAGGTACAGCCTGGTAATACCCTCAAGACGGCACACCTGAGCGCCGTCGCGTAGTAATTTCCCTCACCGCACTGCCAGGCCCAGCGGACTAGCCAACTGAGCTCAGGTCTGTGACTTACAGAGGGGTTGAGCGACTATGACTGTGGGCGGGGCGTACTGTCACTGTCAGTCATCACAAGGGAACAGTCCTAGGTTGTATTGGATTAGCGTTTACTTAAGTACTACGGGTCTAGCAAACTTGGGAAGGTATGCAGCAACAGTGGACAAACAAGTTTTTTTTTTTTTCTTTTTTCTTTTTATTGACCTTTCAGCGTAGTTAGAGAAACAGTCCACACACTTTTCCTGGGCTCCACTTTTAAGTTTTTATCAAAATACCTGTCTAGAGAGGGCCTGGCCCTACTCCCTTTTCACTGGAACTAAAATGTGTACTTGATTTCACGTTGTGGACATTCCTTCACGTCAGTGAGGCCAATCCAAAGTAAAATATTCCACTATCTCCCTCTTCCATGCTCTGCCCTGTCTCGTTCTGTTCCGCGCCGCAATGCCCTTTTAAGGCGGAAAGAAAGAAGTTTGAGAAGGAAACTGAGAAGTACTATAGCTCCTTGGAAAAGCTTCTGAACATGTCAGCAAAGAAGAAGGAACCACAGCTACAGGAGGTACTTTTAATGGCTCTCCCTCTCACTCTCCCTCTTGCATGTATTTATGGAAACTAGAAAACAGGCCAAAACACAGGCCTCCAACATCTATTAAACCTTAAAAAGTCTGGAAAGGATATTTGCTTTGCGAGAAGCGCCTGAATCCCAAACATTAAGATTTGCCACAAATGGAAACAATGGAATCCTATTCCCTATCAAGTGCACTACTTTTGATGTGAGCCCGTTGACGTAGTCCCCCACTGTTTATGTGGGCCAAATTGGCCCTGGTGGAATGGAGTGCACTATATAGGGAGTAGAGCGCAACCTGGCTGTTCTGTGTAGCACTGTGGGGATCAACTGTGCGTGCGTGCGTGCGTGCGTGTGAGTTTCCACAGGCCTGGGATTTGAGTGCCCTGTGAGGTTATCCTGCCAGGTTAGGAGTTTCTGCAGTGGTTGTCAAGGTCCGCGGCAGTTATTGCTTCTGGAGCTTTCCGCAACGCCCACATCTATTGACCTATATGTTTTTTATTCGGGTGGATAGTGGAAAAAGAAAACCTTTTCGGTTATTCGTGTTTTAGAAAATGTATATATTTGCTCTTTTAGGGAACTACCTTTAATTGAATAGGCTACATTGGTACCATAACGTACTAATGCATGGTTCATCTATTATATAGTTTCGACGGCATTCACCCACACCCACCTCAACAGTTCATATTTAAACCTATAACCATTTAAAGCACCGCTGCTGTATTTTCTATGCGTGTTGTCTACGTTAAGCTGAAGGACACCACTGCTGCTTGATGTATTGCCGCGCCGGGACATTCTCTGCTGACTACTGGGAGAAATTCTGAACGCTGCGCATAGAAAGGCCACGTGCAGAGCTGACAAAATGTTCAAATCACAACCGCAAGTCGGTCACTCTCCGTTCTACTCGTTACCGCTAGCTGAACCTTCGCTAACCTTATTCACTCGCCAAAAGAGCTTACAGTAGAACCGAGAGGTGTGTTTGTTGCTGGCATTTTGACCATGAAGCAGTGTCTAAAGTCCCTAAAAGAATCTGATGTCGTACTGTTCTGCCAGGCATGTAATGGCCCGTGGCATACAACCCAACATATAGCAATGAATCGAAAAACTACCCGCCGCTAATGGAAAAATTGATGTACGGTAATGAACCCAGTATGCTGGAATGTCCGCGGTGCGACTTATGTGACGTTGCAAAGGTCCAGTCAACCCGCCAGATAGCCTCATCAGTGAGCTTGTCAGACAGCCAAATTATGAAGTCACCACTTGCTTGGTGACTTTGCCCGTCACACGCTTCATACGTCACCTGTAGCTTATCCTCTAAACTTTGTCGGAAGGCATCAACAAAAGAGTAATAATTTCTCACAGCTCATCCTTTCTGGCTGTCTGGGACTCTGTCTGGGACTGTGTAAACCTAAAGCTCTGCTTTAATCTCCACCTGTCTGGGTGGAAACCTGACTGGAATGCAGACTAAGGCTGGTTCTCTCCTCGCCTCCATTCCGCAGGCAGACATCCAGGTGGAGATGATAAGACAGCACTTTCAGGAGGAGTCTCTGGACTACGTGTGTAAACTGCAGGAGATCCAGGAGAGGAAGAAGTTTGACTGTGTGGAGCCTGTGAGTGGACTAACGGAGGGTCAATGGCCTTTTAGTATTGGTGTACTTCTGAAATCTAGTCATTTACTGTTTTATGCAAAAAAGTTAAATAAAATAAAATCAAAGGTTGAAAATGTCATAGAGCACAACCGTCTGAGGGCTTTGAACAACAAATGTGTTGTGACCTAACAAAAATATAAAACCGTGGCATACATTTGATAGTATGAAATTATTGAAATGCTGCCTGAAAAAGAAAATGCATGCATCGGAAGTAAATGGTAATTATGCCAGGAAACACCATTCCAATCTTTTTTTTTTTAATTGTTCTCTATTGTTCATGTTCTTGTTGAAGAATGTGGCCCAGATCACTTGAGACAACAAATCTGCTTAAAAGCAGACAAATTAAGATTTTGTTTACTTTTAATTACATATTCCCCATATTTGAAAACAACTAATCATGCATGCAGTTCAAACTACATTCGAAATTCAATTTTTAATTACATAACATCTTTCTTCCTCATTGTCATGCAACAATATAGCCTTGAACTGTACTAGACCCTTTGATTCAGCACAAAATAAAATCTCCCTTAAATGTTCACAAATGTAACATCTGTGAACAATCTCTTCAGTTGTTATATAATTAAAAAACTAGGAGAAAATTCATGACAAAGAACCTCTTCCATGTCCTGGGGTGGTCCACTGCTGCAACATGAGTTTCAGTCTGCTCCACTTCTCTTTTAGCAAAATATTTAACCTCTACCCTCTATCTCTCCAAGCATAAATTGCCTAAAATATATTTATAACATTTAAAAAAAAAAATGTTCTGATGACATTTACTCTGATAGGGAAGTAGTGTACTGTAGTGTTAATGTTTGCGTGGGTTGCCTAGCAGCACAAATTACATAATGTGTTTGGGTAATAAAGTTGAGGGTCTTCCCCCTTTTTTCTGTTTCTTGCTTCTGCTTATCAACAGATTTTCCAGTCAATACTGAGCAATTTCTTGAAGGTCGAGCCTCAAGTTATAATGATTATAATGCTTTAGGGTGTGGAGTATAAGAGCAGTAAATCCAGACTAAGGCACTTAGCCACACTATATTGGCAACATTCCAAAGAAAACCTGGAATGCTAATTACTGATATGAACCAGTTACCAATACAATTATAAAACAGTAAGAATACCTGTTTAGTCATACCCATTGTATGTGGTCTCATAAAACATGGCTGTCAGCATTCATAGTTGGAAACGCCGGGTTTGTAACGCTCATCGTTAATGCCATTCATTCTCTGACTCGTCAATTGCCCCGTTCTTTTTCCTCTTCCCAGATGCTGGCGTTCTTCCAGACAGTGTTTACTTTCTACCACCAAGGCTTTGAGCTGGCCAAGGACTTCGACCACTACAAGAAAGCCCTTCAGATCAACATACAGAATGTGAGACCCTGCTTAGTCACTGTCTTGTTGTAGTGAGTAGATCTCAGCTGATAACGATATCCTGCTGTCAGTACATTGAAACGAAGTGGGCTTTGACATGTGAGTGCCCGGTTTATGGTGATAAATTATACTTTCAAACTGTTTGAATGTTCTTATTTTAGTAGTCAGACAAACTATGCTGTACCGTTTTTATGTGTCTGCATGCAGTTTGGAGATGGTTGAAGGTTTCTCGGGTACAGTGGCCAGTGCCCAACAAACGCCATGAAAGAGACCTTCTAACCATGTTAATGCTGAAGGGTCAGTCATTAATACTGAGCAAAAGTATAACAGGAGAAGTGTGGTTTCCATGTTTCATCAGATGGAATGAACAATCCCAGACACCTTCCACATGTACAGAAAGCTTATTGATCATGTCAAATTCAATGATTAGGGCTGAATGAGTTTACTTCAGTTGACAGATTTCTTTGTATGAACTGTAACTCGGGAACATATTTGGTGTTTTTATTTTGGTGACATTTTACAACGGTGTACTTAGCAATATCTTATGAATGTAAGTTTTCCTCGTTCTCATTAGAGATGTATAGAGATCATGCCCTTGTATATGTCTGTGATTTCTACATCTGTGACAACCATGAAATGAGGTGGAGTCTAGACCGCTGTAGCTTCAAAATTGTTAGGGTCACTTTGGTTCATTATTATATCGTTAACCCCCCCGTGGCTTTTACTTTCCCTCTTTCCTGGCAGTCGGGGGAGTTTCCAAAGGGAAGTTCTCAGGTTTACTTTACCAGAGGCCGTGCATTGTGTTTTTGACCTTACATGACATCGTAACTGAGGTCATGAGCGGGTGACTGGTTTATTTGGGTTTGTCTCTCACTTCTCAGTTAAAATTTGTTTGATGCTGTGAAACTTAATCAAAGCAAAAATATGTAAGGTTAGGGTTAGCGTAATGCCAGGGGAACGTTCAGGGTTAAGGTTTGTTTTAAATATTGGCGAGAAGTTGACGTACTTCCGCTTTTCCAGTTTGGCCCAGCTGTAACATCCTCCCCTCCTTCCCCAGACACGGAGTCGTTTCGAGGGCACGAGGGTGGAGGTGTTTGAGCTGATGAAGAGGATCCGGGAAGTTCCTCAGGAGTACAGACAAACCAGTCCTATTAGCAGCGAAGGATACCTCTATGTCCAGGAGAAACGTAAGGCAGGAGAGTCCGAGAGCCCCCACTCCCCCCACCCCCGGGAACTGTTTCCTCGTGCCCTCTCGACTGTTATGCCCAACAAAAGTAAAAGGCCTTTAAACTGCTGGCGAGGCGTTCCGTTCAGAAGTGTCTTCTCCTCCCCCAGGGCCCCCTCCTTTTGGTTCGAGCTGGGTGAAGCGTTACTGCACGTTTGTGAAAGAGCAGAAAATCCTCCACATGGTGACCTTTGACCACAGGTCCGGAGGAAAGATCGTGAGTCACGGAACATACAATAAAATACACAAAATACACAACACATCAGATAACACTTCAGTCATGTGTCTGCCCCAGATTAAAAACCTATATCTTGGTCAAACAAGGGTTAAGTCTTCTTAGCTCCGCTAGATTGGTTGACCTTTGCAAAAGCAAATATTTTGAGAAGTAGACATGTTTTAATTAGGGGCCAGTGGTCTGGATAGTATGCATTATTTTAAACAAGGACCCTCCAAAAGAGTCGTGGTCAATAGGCCTTGGCATGCATAAACATTTTTGGTTGGCAGCAGTTGATTTGTCACAAGACCAAAGGCCAATCAGACCTGTCTTACGCAACGTGAACAGACAATCTATAGAGGGGGGGGAATCTTGGCTGACCAACAGCCTATTGACCAAACTATCGACCAGCCGATTAAATGGGGTCAGCCCTAATCAAACACATCTCATCAAGCGGTAATTTAAATCAACCATTTCTGTCTGGGTCCTTGCATTAAACCAGTGCTGTCTTCGGTAAGGAGGAAACAGATACGGTCCACAATTTCAGTATGTAAAACGGTGCAGTCCTACGTACTGATTTATGTACGGGATTTTTGATTTATTGTAAGGAACATGTGTGCCTTTCCGAACAAGCTGACTGAACAGTGATTCTCTCCTTCAGGGCGAGACGGAGTCGGTCACGCTGAAGTCCTGCGTTCGCAAATCCACCGACACGTTGGACCGGAGGTTTTGTCTCGATATAGAAATCACCGATCGGTACGTTGTCATGACAACACCACGCCACAACCTTCACCCGGGGAATTTAGTCCCGGAAACTTTTCGCGACCGCCATCTAGTGACTCGCCTTATCCGGGATTTTTAGATGACCGATCTGCAGATTTCCAGAATTGGTCCATGAACTGGGGGGCCTGGGATAGTTTTGGAATTTTTTTGAAGGGTCTACACGTGTGGCAGTGCTAGTTGAGGCGGCAGCTGTTCACGCCTCGTCTGCAACCCTTCTATGTCCGCCACAGACACTGTACCACTCCCAGGGAACAGTCACGTGTGAAGCCTCAGCATCAAACAGGGTTAGGTTAGAGAGGATTTGTCATGGAAGATGGCCTCTCCACATAGCTGGGAGGATTAGCTGGGCTTGGCTGTAATAGATATATCTCATTAGGTCACTCCGCTGAACCTGGCTGCTGCCTTTCAGTCCGGACTATTCTTAGCGACAGCAACCCCTCAAACTTACACGTTTTGACATTTGAGCCCTCTGCCCCACCAGAAGTTGCCTGCGTGTATAAAGTAGCAGCCTGGCTACATTCTGTAAGGTTGTCTGAATGCTCTGCCTAGAACACGATTGACTTTGTAATCCCGCGAGGACTAACATGTTTCTTCACACAAACGCTCACAGTGCTAAAACACAAACGCCAATCCCGAGGCAATTTCCAAGTAATGATTGTGTTTTGTTTTTTTTGTCCCGTCCCTAGACCGGGCACGGTCCTCACGGTCCAGTCGCTGTCCGAAGATGATCACAAGTTCTGGATGCACGCCATGGGTGGCAAAGAACCGGTGAGTCTGACACCGCCACCTCGCCAACTCTGCTTCCGCTTCCAGTTTCCGCTGCCGTAATGCCATGGAAGTCGGTTTTCGGTTTCATAATGACGTGTGGAAAGCTAAACGAATGTGTGTTTCCCAGGCCCGGCACCACTCCGGCAGACCCTACTCAAAAGAACGAGGGAGTGAGTATGCAGTAGTTCAGAATGTCCGCCGCCCCGCACATTTTTTCGCTGTGTGCGATAACTCACCAGCGCCGCTGATGATTTAAAATAATTGTCACGGTCGCCCCCCCCCCCCTCCCCCCCGCAGTCGACGCGCAGCTGGATGACGTGGGGCTGGCGTTTGTGAAGAACGCCATCAGCGCCATCGAGAGTAGAGGTGAGACCGCCTATGACAGCGGAACAGTGGAGCCCAACCGACGCTAACCGCACGGCTCACTGACAGGAGGGTCGAGTGGTGCAAGACACGGTTTTGTGAAGCATTGTGACGTCTCGCTTTTAACACAAGATGGCAGACTTGCACTAATATTCCATGTCCTGTGTTTTCCTAGGTATCAACGACCAGGGCCTGTACAGGGTGGTGGGAGTCAGCTCTAAGGTCCAGAAGCTGCTTAGCCTAATGATTGGTGAGACACCGCTCATGTATCAAGTTTTAATATACTAGATCCGGGTAGTAGCAAGAGAAGTGTTTTGGTTACCCAGCTCCATCCAGTATGATGTTTCCTCAGAGTAGTTTTATGGTTTAGGTTGCCTGGGATGTTTCTGAGGAATGTGGTAGTCGTTAGGACACAGGTTACAAACCAGGGGCTCCTGACCAGATGGGGAGCTGACTGCTGAGGGAAGGGGGTTGCGAGAAACAAAAATCAAACTGAAATCATATATCTGGTTGTATTATACGGTGTTTTCATATAAATGTGATATTGTCTTCTGAACAGTTTGAGCTGCTAAGTGTTATGACCCCATTTGGAATTTACTTCTGTTAGCCAATTTTTTAAAAGCCAGTAACCGTTGATTAATTACATTTTACACACATTTGGGTCCTGATTTTTTTAAATAACAAAATCAGGGCCAACAACATTTGGGAACCAACGCGTTAGGTCTTCATGCACTGTTGCATACGATAGGTTTTACATCCGAGACACCTGTGTGGTGCTGAAATGTCCCTGTCTCCATGTGTTCAGTCAGTGTGGGCTACATACATGTCGGACATTTGTCACTCCTCTACAGCTGCTGTCCTGGTTAAACTGTCCTTTTGAAATTTGATTTGCTCTCACAATCATGGATAAATGAAGCTAAGTGTGCTGGATAAGCACTGAGCAAAATGATTTGAAAGACTTGTTCAAAACGTCTTTTACTCAGTGGGTAATGTTTGCCTGTGAGCCAGGCTGCCATGATGGCGCTCATAATACAGGGCGCAACAAGTGCTATTCGTACCTCATTGGCATTCCTGCAGCTGGGGAGACGCTCGCGAAACCCCAGTCCTCGCAGGGACACTTCAGTCGGCTCGCACCATGGCTCGCCGGGAACTGGAAATCAGATTACGATTCTCCTCACCCCTCAAAACGCTCCCCGATTCCTCTCTCGCTCGCTCTCTCGCTCTCCTCTGTTCTCTCACTCTCCTCTGCTCTCCTCTGCTCTCTTTTCTAACCATCCTCTCCTTTTAATCCCCTCAACTCTCCTCCTTTCTCCTGTGCCTCCTTTCTTCCGACCCCTTCCCTGTCTCTCCTCTCCTGCCGTGTTGGGGCGACGCCCTCCCCTCACCGTCTCCTTGACGATGTGTTCTGAATCTGAATGGCTGCCAGCCCGTTCGGTCAGGCTACATCAGAGACCACTCCAAACATCCATGCCGAACCGGTCGGACTTGCGCGTAATAGCCCATTAGCACGCTGTCTGCTACCCTGCTAGGCCCGGGGCCATGCTAACAGGACAGCCCCAGAAACAGTGTGCTGTCCAGGGTGAACGGCCTGTCCGTGTGGAAAATGACGTGGGATACTCGTGATTTAGGTCACCAGTCGTGTGTTTGCATTAGCTCTTGTCCTCGTTTGAAACGTTGCCGTTCCCTCGACGCTGTTAACAGTTACACGTCTCTCCCACAACCCCATCAATGTTCAGTAGGATGCGTGGGTTAACACACATGCCAGGCCCCTGGAGAAAGGCTTTAAGTTGCCTCCATCCATCCTTTCTTTCATCTTTCACCCACCAACATGGCCAGAGTCCAATGAAAACATCAAAAACCGTGTGGTACGTTTACAGTTATGACTAGTGCCCCCTCGTGGATGTTTTAGTTCTTCAGTGCAGTTGTATGGCATCTTTCCAAGCAAGAGCTGGACTTTTATCTTGTCAAAATTTCTTTTTACGACTATTTAAAAAAAAAAGGAACTACAGAAGAGAGAGTCCAAGATTGGGACATGCCCGCCAAGCCCAGCTACAACTCACCACACTGCTCCCTCAATCAGGAAATCAGGCTCCACAACTCACCACACTGCTCCCTGAATCAGG